>WNGS01039349.1:0-14840 GCA_020271785.1 Procambarus virginalis
GAATTGTGTTACATATGATAATGTATACGGGTACAAATGTAGACATCCTGCTAATGACCAACATGGCTTCTCAGTAGTGTTGTGAAGTCACTACTTGCCCATATCTGAACAAGGGCCATATTATACACAGATAACTATTATACCAGTCCCCTTGCTAACTAGGTTCTTGCTTGATAATAGAACTGGAGTGTGTGGCACAGTGAAGGCAAAACGAAGGGAAATGCCAGTGTTTCCAGGTGCTATGCAGGTCGGTGATTGCGAGCTCAGAAAACAGGTGGAATACTTTCAGTGCGGTGGAAAGACCGGCGTGAAGTGAACATGTTGACCACCTTCATGCTGGAACAATGCTGGACAGTGGCAAGGTGAACAGAATCACCAGAAAATAATCTATAAGCCAGATTGTGTCTTGGACTATAACATCAACATGCGTTGGTGGATAAATGTGATATGATGGTGGGGGCAGTGGAGTGTGTACAGAAAACAGTGAAGTGGACCAGAGAAATGTTTTTCACCTCGTTGACGTAACAATGCTGAACAGTTACAATATGTATCTTGTCAAAACAGGTGGTAAACGTGATTTCCGTGCATTCAATTTTACTGTAGTAACACAATTACTACAGAAGTTTGGCAAAGTAATTCCTGGTGTACAGAGGCCCATTCTGAACCCGGTATTGCACCATGCTCCAACACCCAGGCTCGCTTACAGGGATGCCTTTTGACACACAATCTCAGGTTTTTACCACCAACTGGAAAGCATGCAGTAGGCCATCGTGCATGTGTAGTATGCTGGTCAACAACCAAGAGGAACAGAAAAGAAAAAATGGTGATGACTTGGTGCCAAGCGTGTCAGGTCCCTCTGTGCCATGTCCAATGTTTCAACGAGTATCACAGTCTTGATGACTTCTAAATGTCCAAAACTGGTGCCAAAACATGTAAATACAGAATAAGTGAGTGTATATGTGGAAATAAATCATAAGAAATTGTATATTTTATTGTGAAATAAGACATTTTGTGCAAATACTTGTGACACTATATGTGGATACAATATACATTGACAACAGTTTTATGTTCATAAATCTTTTGTGAGATCATATTGAACCACACCATAAGAAGTTTTGACAAGTTTTGACCTGTTTGACAAGATACATATTGTAACTGTTCAGCATTGTTACGTCAACGAGGTGAAAAAACATTTTCTTGGTCCACTTCACTGTTTTCTGTACACACTCCACTGCCCCCCACATCATATCACATTTATCCACCAAACGCATGTTGATGTTATAGTCCAAGACACAATCTGGCTTATAGATTATTTCTCTGGTGTTTCTGTTCACCAGGTCTTTCAGAAGACCTGGATAAATTTCAAGAAGACCTGGATAAAATAAGTATATGGAGCACCACTTGGCAAATGGAATTAATGTTAATAAATGTCATGTTATGGAATGTGGAATAGGAGAACATAGACCCCACACAACCTATATATTATGTGAGAAATCTTTAAAGAACTCTGATAAAGAAAGAGATCTAGGGGTGGTTCTAGATAGAAAACTATCACCTGAAGACCACTAAAGAATAATGTGCAAGGAGCCTATGCTATGCTTTCTAACTTCAGAATTGCTTTTAACCCTTAAAGTGCGCATCACTTCATATGAAGTGCTAGGCGTTTTACCAGTCGACTGCTCTTCACTTCATATGAGTGTTGGAGTACTACTTAAGATTTAAACGGCCCGCGGATACACGGGTTCACCACCCTTCATCAGGGCTCTTGTAACAGACGCCATTTTTAAAAAAAATCGTGGGCCAAACTCCCGGGGTTAGGGGCCTCAGTATCGCGTAAGCTACCAAGCCTGAAGCACGCAGCATGAGCTCACAGCACTGCTGTTCAGCTTGTGACCACAGCATCGCCTAAAAATGCCATAATATACTTGTTCATGCTATTATGTAGCGATGATATTATTACAGAAGACCCCTGACTGTGATAAAAGTGACCAGGGTTCTGATAATAGCAGGATTGCGATGATATTTAGCGCTGTGCGCCATGGAGGGAGGAGTAATGCTGTGGGTGGGAGGGTGGTGGCAATGTTTTCTGACTGTGTGTGGCCACCTTTTATTGAATGCACTCAGCATACCAGCTTAGTGGTTTGCTTACTATAGTGAACACAAATGTGATACTTATATATAACGTGTGTATAGAGGGTATAAACAGCAAGAGAGGTTTGGAGCCGCCATTTTGGTGAGGGCGGTGGCGTCGTCTGCACGACGCCACCGTGCAGACGACGGTGTTGTTACTGGTTACCACGATAGTCTTTGGGGCACCATACAGTTTATTTGTACAAGTATGGTGAAATAAAACAGGTAGATATTTATTTTATAATGTGTGTATATAGTGTTAATAACACCACACAGTTTTGTTGGAGGAGAAATATTAGTGTATCTGGCCTTGAGGGAGGCAGCCATCAGCTGACTGTGTTAGGTCCTATGTCTTTGTGACTTTACTCACCATAAACAAGCTTAGATGTACAGTTCTTGAACAAAACATGTAGATACTTATATATACCGTCTGTATATAGTGAATTATAGCAAAAACAGTATTGTGGGAGGAGAATGTGGGCGAGTCAGATGACTGGAGGGAGGGCGGGAGTGGCTGGCTGGTACACGGCGGTCACTCCTCGTTACTTTTTGACTCATAATAGCTACTTAGTGGTTCGTTATAGTGAACAAAACATGCAGATACTTATATAACCTGTGCTTATAGTGTAATAACCGACAAAGGATTTGTTCACTGATTGATGAACATGACTGAATCAACAATATGTACACCATATTTTCGAGTACAGCAATGATTCACTCATTTATTATATAATATATCAAACTACCACTATTGAATAATATTACAGCAAAAAAACTATGAAACATCAGAGACATTGAAATAATTAGGTAATTATCTCTTTGTTGCAACTCTGGCCTGACAGCTGGCGAGCAACAGACCGCCTGGGACGCATGCTGAGTCAGCGCCTATAATTTGCCAGACTTCCCCGCCCTATAGCGGGCAATATATGGCACTTACGATTTTTTTATTATTTTTCCCGTGATCAGTGAATATAAATTAACAGGTTAGGAAGAAAAAATAATTTTTTTTTTTTTCAAAATGACATGCGCCTGTGCGGATAGCAGGATATTAGACCCCGAGCATGTTAAGGGTTAAATACATGGATGGGGATATACTAAAGAATTGTTCATGACTTTTGTTAGGCCAAAGCTAGAATATGCAGCTGTTGTTTGGTGCCCATATCTTAAGAAGCACATCAACAAACTGGAAAAGGTGCAAAGACATGCTACTAAGTGGCTCCCAGAACTGAAGGGTAAGAGCTACAAGGAAAGGTTAGAAGCATTAAATATGCCAAAACTAGAAGACACAAGAAAAAGAGGTGATATGATCACTACATACAAAATAGTAACAGGAATTGATAAAATCGACAGGAAAGATTTCCTGAGACCTGGAACTTCAAGAACAAGAGGTCATAGATATAAACTGGCTAAACACAGATGCCGAAGAAATATAAGAAAATTCACTTTCGCAAACAGAGT
The DNA here is from genome assembly GCA_020271785.1 of Procambarus virginalis. Lineage (NCBI taxonomy): Eukaryota > Metazoa > Arthropoda > Malacostraca > Decapoda > Cambaridae > Procambarus > Procambarus virginalis. The sequence goes on from WNGS01039349.1 coordinate 3,589, forward strand.
GGTAGACGGTTGGAACAAGTTGGGGAGAAGGTGGTGGAGGCCAAGACCGTCAGTAGTTTCAAAGCGTTATATGACAAAGAGTGCTGGGAAGACGGGACACCACGAGCGTAGCTCTCATCCTGTAACTACACTTAGGTAATTACCAGTGAAAAAAATGGGTGTAAAATACTCCATAGATACTGTAAATAATAACGCGAAAATAAATTCGCGGCAACTCGCGCTCCTCCTCCGTCGCGCCTCACTCACCCCGAGCGCACAGCGGCCCAGCGAAGATCAGGCGTGACGTCATCGATGATCTTCTCGGGTCATTTATGTCCACGGTAAGTGTAATTAAATTTTTTTATTATTTTTCCCGTGCTCAGGGAACACAAATAAGACATTAAAAGGAAAAAAAATTTTTGATTTTTTTTTTGTTGCGCGTGTGGGTGTTAATTCCATTTGGACCCTGAGCGGTTTGAGGGTTAACTGTAGGGGGGCAGGAGGGGTTGAATGGAAATCGACATCCACCTGCAGACATTGCACATCCGGCAGTCCGTAGTGTGATACAAGAAGAGGAAAGAACTCTGCGCTGTAACTGAACACTGGTCAGTTCAAAATCAGGGATCTGAACATGTATATAGTCCAGCCTAGCATTATCATTAATATAGCCAATATGCACATACAGTGCTAATATACACAAGAATGTGTAGCACAGAGGTAGGAAATACATAAATATGCAATGAAATGACCGTAAATATGGTCAACACAATGGTAGCTAGGGACAAGAGAGTATAATCAATATGATGAACTAACACAATTTAATTAGCAATTGCTAACGTAACATACAAGATCAACTATATATACAGAGAGATTCCAATGTATATATAAGGGTGTAGCCAGGCACTGAATGAAGGTCAACTCAAAAAACGATTCAGTCACTGAAAAAGTAAATCAAAAGCTACCAAGATTCTGGGCTATGCCCCACAGTGTAATGAACAACAATATATATGGACATATTAATATTAAGGCAACGTTAAGATGCACGCAAAGTGCCCAATCAACATACCACAGAACAATACCCAACACTTATCCAAAAATTGACAGCCAGTGCCTGGCTGACACTGTAGCCAGACCGTATAATCTCGCATGTAGAGTGTAGGCACTATAGGCACGACACAGCTCAGTCATGTAATATTCTGGGAGCATCGCTAGTGGATTACATCCTACGTTGCATATGCATTAGGATAAGAGTAGCCGTAGAGTAGAGGTGGAAGGGGCATCACTCCGAATCACCCTACACCTGCATTCAGAGAAAAAACTAGGAAGTTTCCTTAACCCTTAAATGGCGCATAGCTATATACCATTTGACACCCACAGGCGCATACAAAAAAAAAAAAAAAAAAAATATTTTTTCTTCCTAACCTGTTAATTTGTGTTCACTGATCACGGGAAAAATATTAAAAAATCGTAAGTTGAATATATTGGCCGCTATAGGGCAGGGAAGTCTGGCACAAAACAGGCGCTCACTCAGCATGCGTCCCAGGCGGTCTGTTGATCGCCAGCTGTCAGGCCGGAGTTACCACAAAGAGATAATTGCCTAATTATTTCAATGTCTCTGATTGATTTTTCGTAGTTTTTTTGCTGTAATATTATTCAATAGTGTGTAGTGTGATATATTTATATAATGAAATGGGTGAATCATCGCTGTACTCAAAAATATGGTGTGCTTATTGTTGATTCAATTATGTTCATCAAACAGTGAACAAATACTTTGTCGGTTGTTATACTATATACACAGGTTATATATAAGTATCTGCATGTTTTGTTCACCATAACGAACCACTAAGTTGCTATTATGAGTCAAAAAGTAACGAGGAGTGACCGCCGTGTACCAGCCAGCCACTCACGCCCTCCCTCAAGTCATCTGACTCGCCCACATTCTCCTCCCACAATACTGTTTTTGCTTTTATTCACTATATACAGACGCTATATATAAGTATCTACATTCGTGTTCACCATAACGAACCACTAAGTTGGTATGCTGAGTGGCAGTGGCAGCCCGCCACTGGCTGCCACTGCCACTGATGGACCTCACAGTCAGCTGATGGCTGCCGCCCTCAAGGCCACACGCACTAATATTTCTCCTCCAACAATACTGCTTGTGGTGTTATTACGCTATATACACACATTATATATAAATATCTACCGGTTTTATTCACCAAACTTGTACAAGTAAACTGGTATGGTGCCCAAAGACGTGATCACCAGTAAACAACACGATAATTCCTGCAGACGACGCTCCTCTCACCAAAATGGCGGCTCCCAACCTCCTACTCTTGCTGTTTATACTCTCTATACACACGTTATATATAAGTAGCTACATTTGTGTTCACCATAACGAACCACTAAGCTGGTATGGTGAGTGCAGTCAATAAAAGGTGGCCACACACAGTCAGATAACAACGCCACCACCCTCCCTCCCACAGCATTACTCCTCCCTCCATGGAGCACAGCGCTAAATATCATCACAATCCTCTTATTATCAGACCCATGGTCAGTTTTATCACAGTCAGGGGTCTTCTGTAATAATATTATCGCTACATAATAGCATGAACAAGTATATTATGGCATTTTTAGGCGATGCTGTGGTCACAAGCTGAACAGCAGTGCTGTGAGCTCATGCTGCGTGCGTCAGGCTTGGTAGCTTACTCGATACTGAGGCCCCTAACACCCGGGAGTTTGGCCCACGATTTTTTTTAAAAATGGCGTCTGTTTACAAGAGCCCTGATGAAGGTGTGGTGAACCCTGTGTATCCGCGGGCCGTTTAAATCTTGCGTAGTACTCCAACGCATCATATGATGCGACGCGCAATTTTCTGCAAGTCGGTCAACGCATCATATGATGCGATGCGCAATTGAAGGGTTAAATAGAAAATCCAAACTCCCCAAATATCAAGGGGGCTATGACTGGAGAGAGAGTAGCTAGTGCGGTGTATTACCCGTGAGAAAAGTCGCAGAACACCAACACATGTTTACACTGTCCAGAAACAAAACTATCTCCATCGGGCCTCGCTTAGAATGCATGAGGTCCAAGCTAGCGCCACCCTTCTTTCAGGGAGGGCAGCTGACAATGTTTATTTAACAATTATTTTTATTGCCGAGACAAATTACGGAGATGAGATGTGATGTGATTAGAAAATAATTAGATATACTATTGAAAGATGATGAGTAGTACGGAAGTGGACCAACGAGTCCAAGAAAGGACTGGAGGTAATCCTCACCAGAAAATGACAGACGTTCCAATAATATGTGAATTATCTAAGATCTCCTCAACCTTCGAGACCCTAGATAATCAAGCACAAAATCACAGAGGCACATATGAGCCCATTGGCATACTTGACCAAGAGTCATGCAAGATCCTGATATGATTCTTACATGATTGTGACATGAAGCAGAAGAATACATGTCCCAGATAAGAATGTTGTTAAAATTACCCGCAGGAAGGATGGAACCGACGGACCCGAAGGGACACGGAACTGAACTAGGGAAGGACCATCACCAAAACCAACTCGTATGTAGAGAAGGAAGGGAAGGAAAAACTCCCACTTCCTGTAACAGTAAGCCCCACTCAAAGGGTAGGAAAACCAGGTGGGGTCCAATGGGGCCCAAGGTCCCCAAGCCAGCCCCCCCCCCCTCAACCCCGCGAACCTCTATACAGTGGTACCTCGGAATACGAGTGTCTCTGTATACGAGTTTTTCGGAATGCGAGCAGGATTTGGTCGGAAAATTTGCCTCGAAAGGCAAGGGTTGCCTCGGAAGACGAGGGTGTTGATACGCGTACAGGCCGACTAGCGCGTGGTGGCACGGCAATTGCGCCTCAGTTTACCAGTGCCTTGCGCCCAGTGACAGATCCCACCTGAATTCTCCACAAGGATTTACGTTTTTTTTTGTTAGATTTTTGGCCATTTGAGCATAAAAGTTGTTATTATATATCTCGCCATGGGTCCCAAGAAAGCCAGTAGTAAGGTTCAACCTAAGAAAATAGTTGTTAGTAGAGGCAGTAGAGGATGTCCCTTCTTCATAAAGAAAATGTGTGAAGTATGAGAAGAACTGCAAACTTTTGTTGAAAAAACTCGCCCAGATAAAGCTGTAGCAGGCCGTTGCATTGACCTTTTAAATGACAATGTTGCATTGACCTTTTAAATGACAATGTTGCATTGACCTTTTAAATGACAATGTTGCATTGACCTTTTAAATGACAATGTTGCATTGACCTTTTAAATGACAATGTGATGTCTTACTACAGACAAGTGTTAAAATGTAGGAAAAACAAGTGTCTTTAGACAGATTCTTAGAAAGACAAGCAAGCAGTGAGCCACAAGCAAGTCCTAGTGGTGTGCAGGCAAAACGTGCCAGAGGGTGCACACCAGTGAAGTCCTCACTGCCTGATGTTATAATGGAAGGGGACTTCCCTTCCAAACAGTAACACCTCTCCTCCTCCTCACCATCTTCCATACGTCAACAGCAGTCATCAGCAAGGGTAAGTAATAACTTGAACATAGTTTTGTAGGTTTATTTAGATGAATTAGGTATAAAATTTAGTTTGAAGTGAGGTTTTTGGGTAGTCAGGAACGTATTAATTCATTTCCCATTACTGTATTTCTTATGGGGAAATTAGCTTCGGATTACGAGTTTTCGGAATACGAGCTGTCTCTAAGAACAGATTAAACTCTTAAACCGAAGTACCCCTATACCAGGTCCCAGGGCTCAATTGTCCTCCAAAGCCCCGGCCTCAAAAGAAGAAGCCGGGGCAGCCATAAAACACTAAGGAAGGGGGGCCCACTGGTCAGACTCATATGCAACAACTGGAGGAACCGAATCGAATGCCTCCGTCGCCACCCCGGAAGGGACAACCCCCGAAACTTCCCGAGTCTCAAAATCTTCTAAACTTCCCCCCCCCTCCCCGACCACGAAGCCCACAGACACTCCGGTGCCGGAAGCAAGGAGGAGGGGAGGGGACCAGAATGAACCACAGCAGGGGAAGAACCAAAGCCGAAACGACCAACACCCCCAAGTCCGGGTCCCTACAAGCAAAGCAGGGTAGCCTCGGGGCATCAGAGGTAGCAATCAACCTAACATGTTGCAGCAACCTAAAGTTAGCACCTGACGCCTGACAGCTGGGGTGGACAGCGCTTCGGATTCATAGTCCTGAGGTTCCGGGTTCAATCCCCAGTGGAGGCGGAGACAAATGGGCAAAACGTGATTTTCATCCTGATGCCTCTGTTACCTAGCAGTAAATAGGTAACTGGGAGATAGACAGCTGCGACAGGCTGCTTCCTGGGGGTGGAGGCCAGGTGGAGGACTGGGCCGCGGGGACACTAAGTTCCGAAATCCTCTCAAGATAACCTGAAGATAGCATGCAACGCCTGAGCCACATGCACCTGGATAGTGTCATCAGTGGATTGGGTAAAGTGAGCCACAAACAAGCAAAAATGCTCGCAAGACTCCGGGTTGAAGGTGTCACCGACCTAACAGGCAGCATAACAGAGGCAGAAACAATGAGTGTCGCCCTGAGACAAGGGGACAGAGTAACCCTCAAACTCGCACAAGGCGAGAGGGGGACCCAGGGGTCACATCCATTGAACCCCCCTTGCGCCCCCATGGGATTTCCCAGGGCCCTTAGACTGTTACTGCGAAGGGTAAGCCTAGGCAGGGTACTGCTAACCGGCGCCCATGTCTATCAAACTTCTAAAACTGAACCCCCACGGGACGTGTCCACTCACGGGGGCTAAGCAAGGGGGTACCACTGAACATAGGAGGTCAAGACCCTAAGATAACTAGGGGTAGGGGAACAAAAGCAGACACCCCCACCAGGCACAAAGATGAAAAGAAAACCCCGCAAGAGGACAACGTACCCAGGAGGAAAAAAGCTGGCCACTGTAATAGGTGAAAACTAGCTGCGCAGTACCCTGCGCCCCTACCAGTGCAAAAACTACCATTTACCCACAAGGTAAACAAGGGAGGAAACTCTCAACACACTTGGGGCGGTCAATCACCGAGACCAACAGAGGTAGACCCCAAGGTGACTTGTGGAAGATAACCCCAAGCCCCAAGGGCAGTACTTACAGGGCACTCAGAGAAGGGAACCCTAAGCACATGCAGCTTGAGTACCTGTGAATATTACTCCCAGTTCGCACGCCACCATAAGAGCAGTACTGGACACAAGGCACAGCATAACACGAGAGAATCTGGAGCTGGAGCCACACGACCGAGCCACAATCACATCAGCCGAGAACTGACAGGTAGATAGCCAGCACGATTATCTTGAGGTTATCTTGAGATGATTTCGGGGCTTTTAGTGTCCCCGCGGCCCAGTCCTCGACCAGGCCTCCACCCCCAGGAAGCAGCCCGTGACAGCTGTCTAACACCCAGGTACCTATTTTACTGCTAGGTAACAGGGGCATAGAGTGAAAGAAACTTTGCCCATTGTTTCTCGCCGGCGCCTGGGTTCGAGCCCAGGACCACAGGATCACAAGTCCAGTGTGCTGTCCGCTCGGCCGACCGGCTCCCCTTTCCCCCTCCCATAGAGGGGGAAGCTGCGCGGAAAAGTGGCGCAGCAAGTGTGACATCATGCTTGTTTTTCAATTGGGGATTTCTGTTTATTTGTTAGTTTTCTGTAGTTGTTTTAACCAGATTAGGGGTTTGTTTTGAGGCGCCTACTTTTCTGGGTGCCCAGCCCGGTTGATGGCAGACATAGAATGCTCCACACACAATAAATAAAGTATGTAAAATAAAATAAAATAAAGTACAATAAAGTTAACTTGGGAATAAAGTATGCAATGCGTTATAATCTGGAAGAAAATAAGGAGGTTGAAGCAGTTGAAAAACCAGACTTCAGGAGAGGACATTATGGCGACCTTAGAATTTTTTTAGTGAGTATAATTGGACAGACTTCTTGCCAGGCAAGGAAGTAAATGAGATGTATGTCAAGTTTTGTGAAATATATGATAAAGGCACAAAAAATTTATACCAAAACAGAGATGCAGAACTAGGAAACAGGACTGGTTCAACAGAAATTGCGAGAGGGCTAGAGACCAAAAGACACAAAAATGGAATCAATACAGGAAGAGGCCAAACCCCCAAACATACCAGCGATACAAAGATGCGAGAAACAACTACACGGCAGTGAGGAGAGAGGCAGAAAGAAATTTTGAAAAAGGGATTGTAGACAAATGTAAAACATAACCAGGTCTATTCTATAAATTCATAAACAACAAATTGCAGGTAAAGGATAATATTCAGAGGTTGAAAATGGGAAAAAAAATTCACGGAAAATGAAAAGAAAATGTGTGAAACATTAAACGAAAAGTTCCAAAGTGTGTTTGTACAAAATGAAATCTTCAGGGAACCAGACACAATAAGAATTCCAGAGAACAACATAAAGCACATAGAGGTGTCTATAGACGAAGTGGAAAAAATGCTCAAGGAGCTACGTAAGAACAAAGCAGTTGGTCCAGATGGAGTTCCACCATGAGTTCTGAGAGAATGTGCACCTGAACTCAGCATTCCACTTCAACTGATTTTTCAGGCATCCCTGTTTACAGGAGTTGTAGCTGATGTGTGGAAAAAGTCTAACATAGTTTCAACCTAGAAAAGTGGCAGCAGGGAAGACCCCTTTAATTATAGACCTGTATCATTGACATGTGTAATAGTCAAAATATTGGAAAAAATAATTAAAACTAAATGGGTAGAACACCTGGAGAAAAATTATATAATATCAGACAGACAGTATGGTTTTCGATCTGGAAAATCCTGTGTAACAAACTTACTCAGTTTCTATGATCGAGCCACAGAGATTTTACAGGAAAGAGATGGTTGGGTTGACTGCATCTATCTGGACCTAAAAAAATGCTTTCGACAGGGTTCCACATAAGAGGTTGTTCTGGAAACTGGAACATATTGGAGGGGTGACAGGTTAGCTTCTAACATGGATGAAAAATTCCTGACAGAAAAATGAGGGCGTAATCAGAGGCAAGGTATCGGACTGGAGAAATGTCACGAGTGGAGTACCACAGGGTTCAGTTCTTGCACCGGTAATGTTCATTTTCTACATAAATGATCTACCAGTTGGAATACAGAATTACATGAACATGTTTGTTGATGATGCTAAGATAATAGGGACGATAGGAAACCTAGATGATTGTCATGCTCTTCAAGAAGACCTGGACAAAATAAGTATATGGACCAACACTTGGCAAATGGATGTTAATGTGAATAAATGCCATGTTATGGAATGTGGAATAGAACATAGACCCCACACAACCTATAAATTATGTGAGAAATCTTTAAAAATTCTGACAAAAGAAAGGGATCTAGGAGTGGTTCTAGATAGAAAACTGTTACCTGAGAACCACATTAAGAACATTGTGCGAGGAGCCTATGCTAAACTTTCAAACTTCCGAATTGCTTTTAAATACATGGATGTTGAAATACTAAAGAAATTGTTCACGACTTTTGTTAGACCAAAGCTGGAATATGCAGCTGTTGTATGGTGCCCATATCTTAAGAAGCACATCAACAAACTGGAAAAGGTGCAACGACATGCCACTAAGTGGCTCCCAAAACTGAAGGACACGAGCTACGAGGAGAGGTTAGAAGCATTAAACGTGGAAAAACTAGTAGAAGAAAAAGAGGCGATATGATCACTACATACAAAATAGCAACAGGAATTGATAAAATTGATAGGGAAGAATTCCTGAGACCCGGAACTTCAAGAACAAGAGGTCATAGATTTAAACTTACGAAACAAAGCTGCTGGAGAAATATAAGAAAAATTCACTTTTGTAAACAGTGGTAGATGGTTGGAACAAGTTAGGTGAGAAGGTGGTGGAGGCCAAAACCGTCAGTAATTTCAAAGTGTTATATGACAAAGAGTGCTGGGGAGACAAGACACCACGGGCATAGCTCTCATCTTGTAATTACACTTAGGTAATTACACATCTGCATTTCTATAGGCCATTGCTACTCGGGCTTCTCTGAGGGAGGCCAGGTTCTTGCTCGTGGTCCCTGGTAGGCCTAAAACTCCATTCACACTGACTGATGCCAATGTCTAATAATATACATATCAGCCTGGATAGCTCTGGGGAACCAAAGGGGCTCCCCCCCCACCCCCAGAAAGGGATGAAAAACTCCTGCACAGAAGGCACAAAAGGCCCAAGAAGAGGCAAAGAGCCCAAGTGCTGCAAGCGGGCTCCCCACAAAGACTCGGGAACCCGCAACAGGGGCCTCTAGGGCAGAGCCGTCCTCCATGCCCACTACCCCTGCAGAAAAGGTAGAGTACAGGGAAACGGCAGAAAAAAAGGGGGTCTGCTGGTAGGGCCTAGAAGCCGCGGCAGGAGGAACAGGCTCAAATGCCTCCATCACCAACCCAAATGGGGAAACACCCGAAGCCGCCAGAGTCAAGGAGGAGGGGGAGGAGAGGGCAGAGCGAACAACAGGGAAAGGACTGGGAAGCGCAGATGGAACCAGAGTCGAAGCACAAACACAAGCACAAACACATGCATGCACATGGAACCAGAGTCGAAGCACAAACACAAAGCACAAACACTCCCAAGTCTGGATTTCTTGCAACGCTGAAGCTGCCTGTACCCGAATGTCAGTGTTAAGAGTGTGAGAAATTAGAGCACGAGCAGAGAACATGTCTCGCAAGATTCTGGGTCAAAGGTGTCGTTGACCCAACAAGCAGCATGATAAAGGCATAAAAGGTGACTGTCACCCTGAGACAAGGGCACAGAACAACCCTCAAACTTGCACAAGGTGAGGTGGAACTCAGAAGACGCATCCACTGGTCAGTTGAGCCCCGATGGGGATTTCCAGGGCCCCCAGGCTGACCTGCTATGGGAAACCCAGGCAAGGCGCTGCCAAACCAGTTAAACCCAAAACTATCAAGGGGAAAATTGCTAAAAACTGAACCCCTGTGACGTGTACAATCACGAGGGCTTAGTGAAGGGCCACCCAAATACCCTAACGTGGACGAATTGCCAAACAAGGAAGACCGCCCTTCCAAGGAAGGAAAATAAAAATAAAAGAAAATCCCCACAAGAGTACAGCATCACTAAAGGAACAGAACACAGCTGCTACGTAGGTAGGCAAGCTGGGCAGTATCTTGCGCCCCAACCAGCAAGACAACACCACTTCCTACCCAAGGCCAAACAAAGGCCACAAAAACCACAGCTGGCCCCAAGGGTGGGGCAAAAACTGAGCAGCAAGAACTCCTACGGAAGTGGAATCCAGAAAGCTCAATGGAAGATAACCCCTAGAAATCATGAGTAGTACTTACAGAGCGAATAGGAAAGGGAGCCTTAACCCTTAAACTGCTCAACACATCATATGACGTGTTGAGTAGCTTACGCAAAAGTACGTATCACGTCATGTAACATTTTGGATTACTACACAAGATTTAAACGACCCGCAGATACACGGGGTTCACTTCACCTTCCTCAGGGCTCTTGTAAACAGACGACATTTAAAAAAAAATCATGGGCAACATTCCCGGGAGTGAGGGGGCCTCAGTACTGAGCGAGCCACCAAGGCTGGGGTATGCACCATGAGCTTACAACACTGCTGTTCAGCTTGTGACCACAGCATCGCCTAAAAATGTAAAAAATATATGTAACTGGTATTATTTAGTGATGATAGTATTACAGAAGACCCCTGATTGTGATAATAATGACCAGGATTCTGACAATAGCAGGATTGTTGTGATAATTTGCGCTGTGCTGTGGGAGGAGTAATGTTGAGGGAGGGAGGGCTGTAGCGTCGTCTGCCGAATCTATGTAATTACCTAAGTGTAATTACCTAAGTGTAGTTACGGGATGAGAGCTACACTCGTGGTGTCCCGTCTTCCCAGCACTCTTTTGTCATATAACGCTTTGAAACTACTGACGGTCTTGGCCTCCACCACCTTCTCCCCTAACTTGTTCCAACCGTCAACCACTCTGTTTGCGAAAGTGAATTTTCTTATATTTCTTCGGCATCTGTGTTTAGCTAGTTTATATCTATGACCTCTTGTTCTTAAAGTTCCTGGTCTCAGGAAATCTTCCCTATCGATTTATCAATTCCTGTTACTATTTTGTATGTAGTGATCATATCAACTCTTTTTCTTCTCTCTTCTAGTTTTTGGCATATTTAATGCCTCTACCTCTCTTCGTAGCTGTTGCCCTTCAGTTCTGGGAGCCACTTAGTAACATGTCTTTGCACCTTTTCCAGTTTGTT
>WNGS01039352.1:0-10886 GCA_020271785.1 Procambarus virginalis
CTCAAGGGCGTCACCAGCTGCTACACAATACTACCAGGGCGTCACCAGCTGCTACACAATACTACCAAGGGCGTCACCAGCTGCTACACAATACTACCAAGGGCGTCACCAGCTGCTACACAATACTCTCAAGGGCGTCACCAGCTGCTACACAATACTCTCAAGGGCGTCACCAGCTGCTACACAATACTACCAAGGGCGTCACCAGCTGCTACACAATACTCTCAAGGGCGTCACCAGCTGCTACACAATACTCCAAGGGCGTCACCAGCTGCTACACAATACTCTCAAGGGCGTCACCAGCTGCTACACAATACTCTCAAGGGCGTCACCAGCTGCTACACAATACTACCAAGGGCGTCACCAGCTGCTACACAATACTCTCAAGGGCGTCACCAGCTGCTACACAATACTACCAAGGGCGTCACCAGCTGCTACACAATACTACCAAGGGCGTCACCAGCTGCTACACAATACTACCAAGGGCGTCACCAGCTGCTACACAGTACTCTCAAGGGCGTCACCAGCTGCTACACAATACTACCAAGGGCGTCACCAGCTGCTACACATACTACCAAGGGCGTCACCAGCTGCTACACATACTACCAAGGGCGTCACCAGCTGCTACACAGTACTCCAAGGGCGTCACCAGCTGCTACACATACTCTCAAGGGCGTCACCAGCTGCTACACAATACTCTCAAGGGCGTCACCAGCTGCTACACAGTACTCTCAAGGGCGTCACCAGCTGCTACACAGTACTCTCAAGGGCGTCACCAGCTGCTACACATACTCTCAAGGGCGTCACCAGCTGCTACACAATACTACCAAGGGCGTCACCAGCTGCTACACAATACTACCAAGGGCGTCACCAGCTGCTACACAATACTACCAAGGGCGTCACCAGCTGCTACACAATACTTCAAGGGCGTCACCAGCTGCTACACAATACTCTCAAGGGCGTCACCAGCTGCTACACAATACTACCAAGGGCGTCACCAGCTGCTACACAATACTCTCAAGGGCGTCACCAGCTGCTACACAATACTACCAAGGGCGTCACCAGCTGCTACACAATACTACAAGGGCGTCACCAGCTGCTACACAATACTACCAAGGGCGTCACAGCTGCTACACAATACTACCAGGGCGTCACCAGCTGCTACACAGTACTCTCAAGGGCGTCACCAGCTGCTACACAATACTACCAAGGGCGTCACCAGCTGCTACACAATACTACCAAGGGCGTCACAGCTGCTACACAGTACTCTCAAGGCGTCACCAGCTGCTACACAATACTACCAAGGGCGTCACCAGCTGCTACACAATACTCCAGGGCGTCACCAGCTGCTACACAGTAATACTCAAGGGCGTCACCAGCTGCTACACAATACTACCAAGGGCGTCACCAGCTGCTACACAATACTACCAAGGGCGTCACCAGCTGCTACACAATACTACCAAGGGCGTCACCAGCTGCTACACAATACTACCAAGGGCGTCACCAGCTGCTACACAGTACTCTCAAGGGCGTCACCAGCTGCTACACAATACTCTCAAGGGCGTCACCAGCTGCTACACAATACTACAAGGGCGTCACCAGCTGCTACACAGTACTACAAGGGCGTCACCAGCTGCTACACAGTACTCTCAAGGGCGTCACCAGCTGCTACACAATACTCTCAAGGGCGTCACCATCTGCTACACAATACTACCAAGGGCGTCACCAGCTGCTACACAATACTACCAAGGGCGTCACCAGCTGCTACACAGTACTCCAAGGGCGTCACCAGCTGCTACACAATACTCTCAAGGGCGTCACCAGCTGCTACACAATACTCTCAAGGGCGTCACCAGCTGCTACACAATACTACCAAGGGCGTCACCAGCTGCTACACAATACTTCAAGGGCGTCACCAGCTGCTACACAATACTACCAAGGGCGTCACCAGCTGCTACACAATACTCTCAAGGGCGTCACCAGCTGCTACACAATACTACCAAGGGCGTCACCAGCTGCTACACAATACTCTCAAGGGCGTCACCAGCTGCTACACAATACTACCAAGGGCGTCACCAGCTGCTACACAATACTCTCAAGGGCGTCACCAGCTGCTACACAATACTACCAAGGGCGTCACCAGCTGCTACACAATACTCTCAAGGGCGTCACCAGCTGCTACACAATACTACCAAGGGCGTCACCAGCTGCTACACAATACTACCAAGGGCGTCACCAGCTGCTACACAATACTCTCAAGGGCGTCACCAGCTGCTACACAATACTACCAAGGGCGTCACCAGCTGCTACACAATACTCTCAAGGGCGTCACCAGCTGCTACACAATACTACCAAGGGCGTCACCAGCTGCTACACAATACTCTCAAGGGCGTCACCAGCTGCTACACAATACTACCAAGGGCGTCACCAGCTGCTACACAATACTCTCAAGGGCGTCACCAGCTGCTACACAGTACTACCAAGGGCGTCACCAGCTGCTACACAGTACTACCAAGGGCGTCACCAGCTGCTACACAATACTACCAAGGGCGTCACCAGCTGCTACACAATACTCTCAAGGGCGTCACCATCTGCTACACAGTACTACAAGGGCGTCACCAGCTGCTACACAATACTCTCAAGGGCGTCACCAGCTGCTACACAGTACTCTCAAGGGCGTCACCAGCTGCTACACAGTACTACCAAGGGCGTCACCAGCTGCTACACAATACTACCAAGGGCGTCACCAGCTGCTACACAATACTCTCAAGGGCGTCACAGCTGCTACACAGTACTACCAAGGGCGTCACCAGCTGCTACACAATACTCTCAAGGGCGTCACCATCTGCTACACAGTACTACCAAGGGCGTCACCAGCTGCTACACAGTACTACCATGGGCGTCACCAGCTGCTACACAGTACTCTCAAGGGTGTCACCAGCTGCTACACAGTACTCTCAAGGGCGTCACCAGCTGCTACACAGTACTACCAAGGGCGTCACCAGCTGCTACACAGTACTCTCAAGGGCGTCACCAGCTGCTACACAGTACTCTCAAGGGCGTCACCAGCTGCTACACAATACTCTCAAGGGCGTCACCAGCTGCTACACAGTACTCTCAAGGGCGTCACCAGCTGCTACACAGTACTACCATGGGCGTCACCATCTGCTACACAGTACTACCATGGGCGTCACCAGCTGCTACACAATACTCTCAAGGGCGTCACCAGCTGCTACACAGTACTCAAGGTATTCTATACTAACGTATTGTATCCCAAACACATATTCAACACACACCCACTGACATTTCTCCATGCCAAACATGTTCTAACTTGTTACATAAAGCAAAAAACACAAACAAAAATGGCACAATTAGGTGAGCACAAATTACCCACCAAACAAAAATTCACTATCCCGCCCGCGGGGGTATAGTCAACAACACTGGCCAATCGTTTCTGAAAATCAATTCCTTTTTTTGTCTCGTTTCTGACTACTGGCTACCATTTGTCCTCGGGTTACACCGTGGTCCTAGACTACCACTTGTCCGGGTTACACCGTGGCCCTAGACTACCACTTGTCCTCGGGTTACACCGTGGTCCTAGACTACCACTTGTCCCCGGGTTACACCGTGACCCTAGACTACACTTGTCCTCGGGTTACACCGTGGTCCTAGACTACCACTTGTCTCGGGTTACACCGTGGTCCTAGACTACCACTTGTCCTCGGGTTACACCGTGGTCCTAGACTACCACTTGTCCTCGGGTTACACCGTGGCCTAGACTACCACTTGTCCTCGGGTTACACCGTGACCTAGACTACCACTTGTCCTCGGGTTACACCGTGGTCCTAGACTACCACTTGTCCTCGGGTTACACCGTGACCTAGACTACCACTTGTCCTCGGGTTACACCGTGGTCCTAGACTACCACTTGTCTCGGGTTACACCGTGGCCTAGACTACCACTTGTCCTCGGGTTACACCGTGACCCTAGACTACCACTTGTCCTCGGGTTACACCGTGGCCCTAGACTACCACTTGTCCTCGGGTTACACCGTGGCCCTAGACTACCACTTGTCCTCGGGTTACACCGTGACCCGTAGACTACCACTTGTCCTCGGGTTACACCGTGACCTAGACTACCACTTGTCCTCGGGTTACACCGTGACCCTAGACTACCACTTGTCCTCGGGTTACACCGTGGTCCTAGACTACCACTTGTCCTCGGGTTACACCGTGACCCTAGACTACCACTTGTCCTCGGGTTACACCGTGGTCCTAGACTACCACTTGTCCCCGGGTTACACCGTGGTCCTAGACTACCACTTGTCCTCGGGTTACACCGTGGTCCTAGACTACCACTTGTCCTCGGGTTACACCGTGACCCTAGACTACCACTTGTCCTCGGGTTACACCGTGGCCCTAGACTACACTTGTCCTCGGGTTACACCGTGACCCTAGACTACCACTTGTCCTCGGGTTACACCGTGACCCTAGACTACCACTTGTCCTCGGGTTACACCGTGACCCTAGACTACCACTTGTCCTCGGGTTACACCGTGGTCCTAGACTACCACTTGTCCTCGGGTTACACCGTGACCCTAGACTACCACTTGTCCTCGGGTTACACCGTGGCCCTAGACTACCACTTGTCCACCTCTAGGGACTTGTGCCAGATATTGGCCTGCTGGTAACATCAAGGGGAGTCCCTGAAGGAGCACAGCAACACCAACACACAGAGACAAAAGAAATGAACAATGACAAACCATTAAAACATAACACGGTAAGTTACTCGGGGGAACTTCGTATATTCTTCTGGCACCTCGACACACACACACCTTGGGTAAAAGTGACCATGTCTTTTTGGGAATAAAGTATGAAATGCGTTATAATCTGGAAGAAAATATGAAGGTTGATACAATTGAAAAACCTGACTTTAGGAGAGGACATTATGGCAACCTTAAAAAAATTTTTAGTGAGTATAATTGGACAGACTTGTGGCTACGCAAGGAAGTGAATGATATGTATGTCAAGTTTTGTGAAATATATGACACAGGTACAAACAAATTTATACCAAAACAGAAGCAGAACTAGGAAACAGGATTGGTTCAACAGAAAGTGCGAGAGGGCCAGAGACCAAAAGCCACAAAAATGGAATCAATACAGGAAGAGGCCAAACCCCCAAACATACCAGCGATACAAAGATGAGAGAAACAACTACACGGCAGTGAGGATTCAGAGGTTGAAAATGGGAAATAGATTCACGGAAAATGAAAAGGAAATGTGTGAAACATTAAACGAAAAGTTCTAAAGTGTGTTTGTACAAAATGAAATCTTCAGGGAACCAGACACAATAAGAATTCCAGAGAACAACATAGAGCACATAGAGGTGTCTAGAGACGAAGTGGAAAAAATGCTAAAGGAGCTAAGTAAGAACAAAGCAGTTGGTCCAGATGGAGTTTCACCATGGGTTCTGAGAGAATGTGCATCTGAGCTCAGCATTCCTCTTCAACTGATTTTTCAGGCATCCTGTTTACAGGAGTTGTAGCTGATGTGTGGAAAAAGGCTAACATAGTTCCAATCTACAAAAGTGGAAGCAGGGAAGACCCCCTTAATTATAGACCTGTATCATTGACAAGTGTAATTGTCAAAATATTGGAAAAAAATAATTAAAACTAAATGGGTAGAACACCTGGAGAGAAATGATATAATATCAGACAGACAGTATGGTTTTCGATCTGGAAGATCCTGTGAATCGAATTTACTAGTTTTATGATCGAGCATCAGAGATATTACAGGAAAGAGATGGTTGGGTTGACTGCATTTATCTGGACCTAAAAAAGGCTTTCGACAGAGTTCCACATAAGAGGTTGTTCTGGAAACTGGAAAATATTGGAGGAGTGACAGGTAAGCTTCTAACATTGATGAAAAATTTTGACTGATAGAAAAATGAGGGCAGTAATCAGAGGCAATGTATCGGACTGGAGAAATGTCACAAGTGGAGTACCACAGGGTTCAGTTCTTGCACCAGTGATGTTTATTGTCTACATAAATGATCTACCAATTGGTATACAGAATTATATGAACATGTTTGCTGATGATGCTAAGATAATAGGAAGGATAAGAAACTTAGATAATTGTCATGCCCTTCAAGATGACCTGGACAAAATAAGTATATGGAGCACCACTTGGCAAATGGAATTTAATGTTAAAATGCCATGTTATGGAATGTGGAATAGGAGAACATAGACCCCACACACCTATATATTATGTGAGAAATCTTTAAAGAATTATGATAACGAAAGAGATCTAGGGGTGGTTCTAGATAGAAAATTATCTCCTGAGGACCACAAAGAATATTGTGCGAGGAGCCTATGCCACGATTTCTAACTTCAGAATTGCTTTTAAATACATGGATGGCGATATACTAAAGAGGCATTAAATATGCCAAAACTAAAGAGGCATTAAATATGCCAAAGAAAAAGAGGCATAAATATGCCCAAACTAGAAGACAGAAGAAAAAGAGGTGATATGATCACTACATACAAAATAGTACAGGAATTGATAAAATCGTTAGGGAAGATTTCCTGAGACCTGGAACTTTAAGAACAAGAGGTCATAGATATAAACTAGCTAAACACAGATGCCGAAGAAATATAAGAAAATTCACTTTCGCAAACAGTGGTAGACGGTTGGAACAAGTTAGGGGAGAAGGTGGTGGAGGCCAAGGCCGTCAGTAGTTTCAAAGCGTTATATGACAAAGAGTGCTGGGAAGACGGGGACACCACCACCTTCTCCCTAACTTGTTCCAACCGTCTACCCTGTTTGCGAAAGTGAATTTTCTTATATTCTTCGGCATCTGTGTTTAGCTAGTTATATCTATGACCTCTTGTTGTCTAAAGTTCCAGGTCTCAGGAAATCTTCCCTAACGATTTTATCAATTCCTGTTACTATTTGTATGTATTGTTCATATCATACACCTTTTCTTCTGTCTTCTGTTTGGCCTATTAATGCCTCTTTTCTTTGGCATTTAAATGCCTCTTTAGTTTGGCATATTTAATGCCTCTTTAGTATATCGCCATCCTGTATTAAAAGCAAATTGAAGTTAGAGAAATCGTGGCATAGGCTCCTCGCACAATATTCTTTGTGGTCCTCAGGAGATAATTTTCTATCTAGAACCCCTAGATCTCTTTCGTTATATTAATTCTTTAAAGATTTCTCACATAATATATAGGTTGTGTGGGGTCTATGTTCTCTATTCCACATTCCATACATGGCATTTTAACATTAAATTCCATTTGCAAGTGGGCTCCATATACTTATTTTGTCCAGGTCATCTTGAAGGGCATGACAATTATCTAAGTTTCTTATCCTTCCTATTATCTTAGCATCATCAGCAAACATGCATATAATTCTGTATACCAATTGGTAGATCATTTATGTAGACAATAAACATCACATGTGCAAGAATGAACCCTGTGGTACTCACTTGTGACATTTCTCCAGTCCGATACATTGCCTCTGATTACTGCCCTCATTTTTCTATCAGTCAAAATTTCATCAATGTTAGAAGCTTACTGTCAACTCCTCCAATATTTTCCAGTTTCCAGAAAAACCTCTTATGTGGAACTCTGTCGAAAGCCTTTTTTAGGTCCAGATAAATGCAGTCAACCCAACCATCTCTCTTCCTGTAATATCTCTGATGCTCGATCATAAAAACTAGTAAATTCGATCACAGGATCTTCCAGATCGAAAACCATACTGTCTGTCTGATATTATATCATTTCTCTCCAGGGTTCTACCATTTAGTTTAATTATTTTTTTCCAATATTTTGACAATTACACTTGTCAATGATACAGGTCTATAATTAAGGGGGTCTTCCCTGCTTCCACTTTTGTAGATTGGAACTATGTTAGCCTTTTCCACACATCAGCTACAACTCCTGTAAACAGGGATGCCTGAAAAATCAGTTGAAGAGGAATGCTGAGCTCAGATGCACATTCTCTCAGAACCCATGGTGAAACTCCATCTGGACCAACTGCTTTGTCTTACTTAGCTCCTTTAGCATTTTTCCACTTCGTCTCTAGACACCTCTAGTGCTCTATGTTGTTCTCGGAATTCTTATTGTGTCTGGTTCCCTGAAGATTTCATTTTGTACAAACACACTTTAGAACTTTTCGTTAATGTTTCACACATTTCCTTTTCATTTTCGTGAATCTATTTCCCATTTTCAACCTCTGAATCCTCTGCCGTGTAGTGTTTCTCATCTTTGTATCGCTGGTATGTTTGGGGGTTGGCCTCTTCCTGTATTGATTCCATTTTTGTGGCTTTTGGTCTCTGGCCCTCTCGCACTTTCTGTTGAACAATCCTGTTTCCTAGTTCTGCTTCTGTTTGGTATAAATTTGTTTGTACCTGTGTCATATATTTCACAAAATTGACATACATATCATTCACTTCCTTGCGTAGCACAAGTCTGTCCAATTATACTCACTAAAATTTTTTTAAGGTTGCCATAATGTCCTCTCCTAAAGTCAGGTTTTTCAATTGTATCAACCTTCATATTTTCTTCCAGATTATAACGCATTTCATACTTTTATCCCAAAAAGACATGGTCACTTTTACCCAAGGGTGTGTGTGTGTCGAGGTGCCAGAAGAATATACGAAGTTCCCCGAGTAACTTACCGTGTTATGTTTTAATGGTTTTGTCATTGTTCATTCTTTTGTCTCTGGGTGTTGGTGTTGCTGTGCTCCTTCAGGGACTCCCTTGATGTTACCAGCAGGCCAATATCTGGCACAAGTCCTAGAGGTGGAAAGTGGTAGTCTAGGGCCACGGTGTAAACCCAGGACAAGTGGTAGTCTAGGGTCACGGTGTAACCCGAGGACAAGTGGTAGTCTAGGACCACGGTGTAACCGAGGACAAGTGGTAGTCTAGGGTCCACGGTGTAACCCGAGGACAAGTGGTAGTCTAGGGTCACGGTGTAACCCGAGGACAAGTGGTAGTCTAGGGTCACGGTGTAACCCGAGGACAAGTGGTAGTCTAGGGCCACGGTGTAACCGAGGACAAGTGGTAGTCTAGGGTCACGGTGTAACCCGAGGACAAGTGGGTAGTCTAGGACCACGGTGTAACCCGAGGACAAGGGTTAGTTCTAGGACCACGGTGTAACCGGGGACAAGTGGTAGTCTAGGACCACGGTGTAACCCGAGGACAAGTGGTAGTCTAGGTCACGGTGTAACCCGAGGACAAGTGGTAGTCTAGGACCACGGTGTAACCCGAGGACAAGTGGTAGTCTAGGGTCACGGTGTAACCGAGGACAAGTGGTAGTCTAGGGTCACGGTGTAACCCGAGGACAAGTGGTAGTCTACGGGTACCGGTGTAACCCGAGGACAAGTGGTAGTCTAGGGCCACGGTGTAACCCGAGGACAAGTGGTATTAGTCTAGGGCCACGGTGTAACCCGAGGACAAGTGGTAGTCTAGGGTCACGGTGTAACCCGAGGACAAGTGGTAGTCTAGGGCAACGGTGTGTAACCCGAGGACAAGTGGTAGTCTAGGACCACGGTGTAACCCGAGGACAAGTGGTAGTCTAGGGTCACGGTGTAACCGAGGACAAGTGGTAGTCTAGGACCACGGTGTAACCGAGGACAAGTGGTAGTCTAGGGTCACGGGTAACCCGAGGACAAGTGGTAGTCTAGGGCCACGGGTGTAAACCGAGGACAAGTGGTAGTCTAGGACACGGTGTAACCCGAGGACAAGTGGTAGTCTAGGACCACGGTGTAACCCGAGGACAAGTGGTAGTCTAGGACCACGGTGTAACCGAGGACAAGTGGTAGTCTAGGGTCACGGTTGTAACCGGGGACAAGTGGTAGTCTAGGACCACGGTGTAACCCGAGGACAAGTGGTAGTCTAGGGCCACGGTGTAACCCGAGGACAAGTGGTAGTCTAGGACCACGGTGTAACCCGAGGACAAATGGTAGCCAGTAGTCAGAAACGAGACAAAAAAAAGGAATTGATTTTCAGAAACGATTGGGCAGTGTGTTGACTATACCCGCGGGCGGGATAGTGAATTTTTGTTTGGTGGGTAATTTGTGCCCACTAATTGTGCCATTTTTGTTTGTGTTTTTTGCTTTATGTAAACAAGTTAGAAAATGTTTGGCATGGAGAAATGTCAGTGGGTGTGTGTTGAATATGTGTTTGGGATACAATACGTTAGTATAGAATACCTTGAGTACTGTGTAGCAGCTGGTGACGCCCTTGAGAGTATTGTGTAGCAGCTGGTGACGCCCATAGTACTGTGTAGCAGATGGTGACGCCCATGGTAGTACTGTGTAGCAGCTGGTGACGCCCTTGAGAGTACTGTGTAGCAGCTGGTGACGCCCTTGAGAGTATTGTGTAGCAGCTGGTGACGCCCTTGAGAGTTACTGTGTAGCAGCTGGTGACGCCCTTGAGAGTACTGTGTAGCAGCTGGTGACGCCTTGGTAGTACTGTGTAGCAGCTGGTGACGCCCTTGAGAGTACTGTGTAGCAGCTGGTGACACCCTTGAGAGTACTGTGTAGCAGCTGGTGACGCCCATGGTAGTACTGTGTAGCAGCTGGTGACGCCTGGTAGTATGTGTAGCAGATGTGACGCCCTTGAGAGTATTGTGTACGCGCTGGTGACGCCCTTGGTAGTACTGGTAGCAGATGGTGACGCCCTTGAGAGTATGTGTAGCAGCTGGTGACGCCTTGGTAGTATTGTGTAGCAGCTGGTGACGCCCTTGGTAGTACTGTGTAGCAGCTGGTGACGCCCGTAGAGTACTGTGTAGCAGCTGGTGACGCCCTTGAGAGTATTGTGTAGCAGCTGGTGACGCCCTTGGTAGTACTGTGTAGCAGATGGTGACGCCCTTGAGAGTATG
>WNGS01039360.1:0-17247 GCA_020271785.1 Procambarus virginalis
AGAAAGTTGATGTTTTCAGCGTAACGTTACGTTACGTTACGTTACAGCTGTTACAGGGGCTAAAAAACGTGTAGACCAGTAATATTTTATATGGAAAGGAGATGTAATGGAGAGGCTAATTGTGATGTGGATTTGTGCTAAACGTGGCCTACACATTCAATAATGATATCGCTGACACTCGGAGACAGAAAGATGATTTCCACATACGTTACTAAGTGCCTAACTCAAGTCCTTCAGTATGAGTAGCGTTGAACATCTGAGATCATTGTCTTGCTATGTATTACGAATCTACTGTTGCACACAGTGCAATGACAGTCCTAATGACATAAGACCATCAGACTGAATTTGTCATTTTCTCAAAATTGCTATTTTGATCTCCTCACACAGAAAAGAAGTTTTCCCCGTTACGGTTAATTGATAGGTCTATTAACCCAGATGCTAAACTATTTTTTTACTTATTCGTGCTGGCATCCCTCATCTCGGTCTTAGTCCTCATCTCGCCTCGCTGTTTCCTATTTTGGATTAATGTAGGTTCTTGATGACAACTCTTGACCTCTGGATAAGAACACGTCAATTTACTCATAGTAGTGGAGACTATGACTATCCAATAAACAAGCTCGTGCTAATATTTTGTTGTGTTTAGGAATGTAAAGGGCCAAACACGGACTCACATTTCATCAATATGTTATTCAAGTAGACATCGGACAGAAAGTTGCGTCGTTACTCTTAATTAAAATGATATTTTGGGCAAAGAAACGATGTTAGCATGAGGCATGTTGCTTCAGTTTACTTTACAAGATTATAACATTCCGGGTACGTGATGGGGCTGAAAATTGACATTAGTCTTCCATCCTCTGGTGTGCTGTCGTCTACGTAAAGGGAAAAAAAAAAACAAATATGTGTGAACCGCGCATCAGGAGACAGAAGGGAAATGATGTTACTTTCCCAGCTATTAAATGATACATGAATAGAGCGGAGAGTAGAGAGAGAGACGAGAGAGAGAGAGGTAGATGAGAGAGAGAGAGAGAAGAGGGATGAGAGAGAAGCATGTAGGTGGTATACCAGTGACTGCTATGGTTGGTTTTATCCCATGCAGTTGTGTTTACAAAAAAAAAAATTATGATTTGTTATAAAAATAATAAGATTGAAGTCACCCTATGACTCACTACTTTAAAAAGAAAAAAATGCTATTGAGCAAAGAATGATGATACCTGTTGTCACGTTGCGATACAAGTTACACATATGATCAGAAATATACTAAAGGCTTTGCACAGAACATCCGGTCTGGGAAGGGTGAAGTGATGCTCAATGGTTTGGGCATGGAAGGAGGGGTGGGAGTGGGGATGTGGGAATGGTGTGGGTGGATGGGGTGAGGGTAGGGTCATCCCACTACCTCGCCCATGTCACTACACCTCAAACCAGCATGAAGGTTAGACCCTAACGAGACGGTTTGATGTTTCACTCATTCAGGAGTCTTGAACATTCTGTGTTATTGTCTTCCTATGATAACGCCTTTGTGTTTTATAAGGTCTGCACAGCAATAATGGGTGTAGGAAGAAGAGGTGATAGAGATTGAGAAAACACGCTTACATTTCAATGATATTTATTGGGAGAGCCGATGTTGGGATCGCAGTTAACAAAATTTGTAGGTAGTGATCATGTCTCACGCGTTGATGTGCAGACTTATTTTGAATTTTTCTAACTGGCGCGTCATGATTGTAACTTTATTAGCTAAAATGAATTGAGGGTTGTCCTTGACCCTTTGTGTCCTGCCTTTATGACTGGGAAGGATCAATGGAGTGGATGAAGGACTCCCAATCTATCTGTCTACAGATTGGATGATTGGGTATGATGACCAGCTTATTATTATTA
Organism: Procambarus virginalis; assembly: GCA_020271785.1. Taxonomy (NCBI): domain Eukaryota; kingdom Metazoa; phylum Arthropoda; class Malacostraca; order Decapoda; family Cambaridae; genus Procambarus; species Procambarus virginalis. Next base: position 1,873 of record WNGS01039360.1, read on the forward strand.
TTATTATTATTATATTATTATTATCGTTGTAAATCGCTTAAGTGTTTAATAAAAGAAATAAATTTATATAATGTGTTTACTTTCCCCCGTTTTATTGCATATAATCTCTGCTGAGGGGAGAAACGTTTCCGGTCAAATGAGAAGTGATTGATTGATGGTTGACAGGTGATGGCCTGTTGGGGGGGAGCATCTCTCAGTCCGCTCTAAGACATCGAAAAGTACTTAAGGTTAATGGTTCACTTCCTGCTGCCACTCCCTTCTCCTCCTACCCTCCGGTCTGTCTGTCTGTCTGTCTGTCTGTGTCTGTCTGTCTGTCTGTCTGTCTGTCTGCCTCTTCTTTCTCTCCTACCCTCCTGGCACTTCATGGATAATGGATGTCCCCTCACTTTCCCCTCCTTCTCTCGTCTTAACTCCCTGCCCCCTCTCAGGTAATGGGGGTCCCCCCTCCCTCCACATGTCCGCATACCAAGCACATAGCTTCCATCCCCTACTCAACGGAAGCTGACAAACCACAAATGGGACTCTCACCGAGGGGGAGGTCCCCTCACTCTCACTCAGACTCCCTATCCCCTCCCTCCCTCACCCCTGTCCCTCCCCTACCCCAACAACATATGTTGGACCTTCTAGAGCACTCACCACATACTCTAGGCGCATAACAATACATAGTCTTTAATCATAAACTATTATCTACACACATGATTAAGTCTACAGAAAACAAACATACATATTCATTTACTCTCAACAACATATCCACATACCTCTTACTTTAGCACATACCACATAGCCCTACATACTCTCCTACCCCCAAACAACATGACCCTAATCTTCCCTGACCACATACCCGAACACCGGAGGCACGGAAAACAAACATACATATTCATTTACTCTCAACAACATATCCACTTACCTCTTACTTTACCTCATACCACATAGCCCTACATACTCCCCAAACAACATGACCCCAATCTTCCCTGACCACATACCCGAACACCGGAGGCACGGAAAACAAACTTACATATTCATTTACTCTTAACAACATATCCACTTACCTCTTACTTTACCTCATACCACATAGCCCTACATACTCCCCAAACAACATGACCCCAATCTTCCCCGACCACATACCCAAACACCAGATGCTTACACGCGTCCGACACGCCACAACTTCCGGGAAAATCTCCGCGCGGTGCTCTAGTCCCCGGGGGTTCACCTGGCCAGATGGTGCGCGGTGCTCTAGTCACCCGGGGTCCACCTGGCCAGATGGCGCGCGGTGCTCTAGTCACCAGGGGTCCACCTGGCCAGATGGCGCGCGGTGCTCTAGTCACACTTTTCCCTACTCCCATGTCCCAACCCGTGAGATGTAGTTGACCCCATCCCCTATCACGTGAGCTGTAGTTGACCCAATACCCATCCTGTTGGCGGTAGTGGACGCCATGCCCATCCTGTACTTACCTAGTTGTGCATGCGGGGGTTGAGCTCTTTGGTCCCGCCTAGAGTACCGGACCCCCATGTCCAGTACCGGACGACTATTGGGCAGTACCGCACCCCATAGCCATTCTGGGAGCAGTACTTGACCTCAAACCCCATCCTGTTAGCAGAAATGGACTTAAATGTAATAATTTATAGTGCCTATTATAATTTACTGAGAACTACGAAGATTTTTCAAAACAAAATTAAAATTGGAGCAATCCAACTATTCTGCTGCCTACAGCGATGGGACGGCTACTATAGGACATACTATGGTACGTAAGGAATGGTTGGTGCCTTATCGTAGATAATATCTGGAAATCTATCACAGAGGAACTATGACCATCATTAGCAGCATAGGAATTATAGCAGCAGTTCTCGTAGAGTAGTGGTTAAGACATTCGCCTGGCGTTTCGTGAGCGCTTTGTTTTGGGTTCGGATTATGGAGGGAACCACATTCAAAATGCCCGCCAGGGAATATTTCTTATGTTAGCCGCTCCTGATTGGTGGACGGCAGTCCGACGCCGTGCATCTGCGCATCACCCACGCACATGCCCGGAGGCGAGAGAGAGGGCAGAGATGAACCGCACCGCATCGAAGACATACCTGTTAGTGACGCCTCCTGGACATTCGTTATCCAGCTCCTCTATTGGCCAGCTACCATTGGACCTCGCCCCTAGAAGCCGTCGTATTGCTTCAGCTCTCCTGTGAGAAGACTCCAGCTCAAGGTGAGCAACTGTTTTCCCCGTTTTCTACCCATTTCTGTGTATGTTGATTACCACGTGGTTGGCCATAACCCCTAGGCCACCGCCTTCACACTGGCGCCTTATCAGCCTACACGGTGATCAAGAGGACCTCGCTACACTGTATGCATCATTATCCTGCTGAATTTGATTGAGACTTCGTGTTCAACATCACAGTAAAATTTACTGTCGTTGGTTTCACCTTAGATGTTCTCCAGTTTGCTAGGACTTGATTTATGCTTTTCAACCGCGTTGTCTGAGATATTAAGGTTCCTGATTCCAGTATCTGTGCTTTATTCCCCATTTCTTGCATTTCCCTGTGATTTTATATACTTCATCATATCTCTGTTCCGGATTCAAGAGTGTTCTACAACCCCCATTCATCCAGCAAGTTTCTCGACGTTAGATTCATTTCCCTGATATTTTGCCCTCTTTGCAGTATCAATTTTCTCCATTTATGGCAATTTTCTTGATTTTTTGTGAATTTTAGTGAATATTCATTGTTCTCAAGACGACGCCATCACCAAGCCATGCCGCCGCCATACTTATTCCTACATGCTGCCGGCCCGCCCCACCAGTTGGCGTTTCCACTTACCACTAAGGTTGTACCCTCAGTTTTCTTTGCATTTACTATTTTTCTTGATATTCTACATCAGAATTCGGAGTTCTCAGCAATTTTTGTGATTATAATAGGAGTGAGGAGGAAGTTACCAACTCACGGATTTAGCCCTTCATTCACGAGCGTATCCGGGCTCAGTGTTCAACCCGTCCTCTTAAAAAGAACGTCACTTTTGGCTCGTTTGCGTGATATGGCCAAATTTCGACGTAATTTGAAATGAAATCGACTCACAAAAGTGACGTTCTGTTCCGTTTTCTATTTGAGTCGTCCGGCGTACGCGCAGAGGTTCTGAGAGGACACTTTAAATTAACGTTTTTCATAACTTTTTGAAACTTTAAGAGAATTTCCTGCCCACCTAACCAATCAGAGCACCCTTAACCTACTGTTGTTAAAGAAAAAAATCCCAAATTTATTTTCATATTTTTTTTCATTTTCAAATTACGTCCAAATTCGGCCATACGAGCAAACGGCCAAATGCGACGTTCTTTTTAAGAGGACAGGTTGCAGTGTTATTGCTAACTCACAGTCGTAGCTGTGAGTTATTTAGTGAGTTATTCATTGGCTTCAGCTATAAAAAAGTGTTTGTTGCATCTCACTGGGCTGTATTATACTTTGGCTGCACGAACTTTCTTTATATATATGACTCCAGGGAGACATATGTGTCAAGAAAATTAGTGCTGATGTACTTAGAACCTGAGAAAAGGAAACCATATTTCTTCCCTGGGAGTACCATTGAGCTTACCCATTCATCTGAAATACGTGTGTTGTTCTTTAACAGGTGCATAAACTTTGAACTGTATACTCATTGATAAATGTAGATGTTAGTGCATAAACTTAATTTTCAGTAAAATTAGATACATTTACTTGAAACACTTAGGTGAAATATACTGATATACATTAGTTAAGTGCATGATACTGTGGAATATCCAATTGAAATAGTGAAACTTGAAACATTGTGGTTTGCTATTGTCCACTTTTTAGGGGAACATGACAGTATGAGACGTTCCTACAAGTGACTAGTGAAAGTACTTAGAAATAAGTGATAAGGGTTCTTACCTAACATACACTTGTAAGAGTGCAATATATGTTTACATCCTAGATTTAAGTGCATGATCCTAGATTTAAGTATATGATCAAGTGTACGAACTTACGATTATCCTATCCTTCTAAGTGTTCACGACCATACTAAGTGTCGCCTAATTTTGAAATTTTTGGAAGGGGGTATCATTGGGGTCAGGTAACCCTAAGTATTGGGCCCACCCTGTTTTTTCTTCAATTCTTTGGACATTGAATACAACGAAGGGTTACCTCAAACATACTGGATAATTCTTAAGCGGCACCTGCTTCCATTTGTTACAGACTTGGAAGTAGAGTACTCTTCTTGACCATCCTTAGAATTAAGGCCTATTCCCTGACGTCTTATTTTTATTCATTGCCGGTTTACTTTGGCTGTGAACGTACATTTTGCAAAAGACTAGTTCTGAGCTTCGGCTTTTCATTACTGCAAGATGCCCCACATACGGATTAACTTGGCGTTTGTAACTGATCTAATAACATTACCTGGAGTGTCATACACACTGGCCAACAGAATTGTCAAGTTTAGACACACACGCACTATCACGGCAGACAACATCCACCATATTTCTCACCTTAAGATTACAACTCCTTTGTTGAATGCCATATCTTTTGACACAGACCTATTACCTCATGGCCCAGGCTCCAACACAATAGCAGAACCAAATGCTTGGAGACGTTCAAACTCATCATCAACGATGGGAATGCCTCCGCTGCCTCTGGAGGTGCGACTGCACGCAGTCACACCAGACGTAGGTCTCCTCCTTGTATTACCCATGGTTTGCATAGTTCTGGCTTTCAGAGACAGGGACATATTTCCACTAAGGGTTCTAGATACAGGGACATATTTCCACTGAGGGTTCGTCTCATTCCACTTGTCGTCCAGTTTGAAGGTTGTCAGCTAGCTCTCAGGATTCTGATTCGGATGACTCCAAGTCTCCTCGACGGTGGAACAGTCATGGTCGAAGGAGTAATTCGTTCCGTCCATCACCTCGAAAATTCGATTATGATGGTAAATCTGATTGGACTCCGTTCTATCGCCGTTTCACATCGTATGCAGTGGAAAAGAATTGTAGTGGCACTACTTCTCTAATAAACTTGGGTTGGTGCCATAAAGGCAAAGCTAGTGATTTTTACAACTGGATACTAGACCGGGAACCATCAATTGATTACACTCGCATGATGCACAAGCTTGTAAAGCAATCTGGAGATAGGGAGGTTTTAGGAAATTTTCTCAGGCCCGCCAGGAGAATGGTGAGGAAATCTTAGAATGGGCTGATAGAGTCCAGCATTTGGCTCATTGAGCTTACAAACATCTGGAAAGGGAGAGGAAGAGCAGATGGCAATCACGCGATTTGGCCAGGATTTGCTAGATAAGCGTTTAGCAGAATATATTTCCAACGCTAATATTTCTTCCATGGAAAAAGTCATTGATAGAGCTCAGACATTTCAGCATAATTCTGTTGCTGTTCACGGGTCAGCAGGTTCATCCTCATATGGTTCCCAGCAGCGGAGGTCCCAAGGGCCAGTAGTGCGGATAAATGCTGTGGGTAGACCTTCCCGATACGAAGAGCCAGCCCAGAGTAGTTTGGCTTTCCGCCTCCGTTCACGGACACCCACAAAATACCCAGATTCGTCACCGGCTGCTAGCCTATCAGGTCATGGTAACGGGGGTCTCCGGCAAATAAATGCTGGATCAGGCTCTCCCTCTCTTGCGGGAATAGATACAAAGCTAGATAAATTGACAGGCATGAACGCAAAACTAGACGAAGTTGTCTCAGGGATCTCAGGGGTTCGCGACAAATTGGACGAGGAATGTGAGGGTTTGAGGTGTCTCACAAATGCTATCACCTCGTGGTCAACGCACCCCATCACCTAGGAGGAGTAATAATTGTTACCTATGTGGGAAAGAGAGTCATTTTGCACGCGATTGCCAAAGGTCTAGGAGTGGCTGGGACGAAGGCCGTAAACAGGAGGAGCGTACCAACGATAAGTATCATGTTTCATTTCTGGAGGAGGATCAGTCTTTAAACAAAGACGGGTCGGTTCAAGAGGCCTAGATTCGACCCACGACTTACCAGGCCAGCAGAGTGTGGTTACACCACATTCAATGACACCAGGTCCTTCTCGAGGGTTCAAAACGTATACCCTCCAAATACCAGCACTGGATATCTGTCGGAAAATCTGACACCATTTAATAATATTCAATGCAATTTGCAGATAATATTGCTGCTGCGTTGTAGACACAAGTTATCCCATAGAAAATGTAGCTTGTAGTGGAATTTTCTGTCAATAGAAAACGGGATATCATTGCCACATACTGTTATAAATTCACCAGCTATTGTGTTGGAATTATTCTTAAATACATTAGTCTTTGGACTTTTACCATCATAAAACATCTCATTTTAATTAACTTAATTATTAGTATCAAAATAAAGTAAATGTGACCCTTCTATTAGTTACTGATATCTGGACAAAGTGCCAAGGCATCAGTAGTAGGGAGTGGTCAGCCATTGTTATTAGGACCACAGAGGCGCAGGGAGCAAATTCGGCTCCTATCTTTCTCTTGGACGAAGTGTAGTGGAGATCAGAGTAGTGGTCTTCCATCATCAACACACAGTCAACAATAAACAAGGGAAGTGTTCTACCGAAACCCATTTATCTAAGCATTTTTGGCCATTAATGTCACTAGATAGGGCGAAAGGGTTAGAATGCGAACAGCCTCTTAAAAAAAAGGTAGTTAAGCCTTGGTCTTTATGATTCATTATACAGTGTTTTCTCTGATATAACTGTCATATATTAGGACTCTGGCTTTACAGCTTTCACCTTTGACAGGTACAAAAAGAGGAAGCAAGACTTGGTGTATCAGTTACTATGGGTAATGGAAGCTGCCTCAAAATAGGATAATTTGGTGTCTACATCCTAGTTATACCTGGTGTACTAAGCCTGCTGTATAATAAGATAAGGAACCTCCTCAATGTATACTAATATATGTAGTTTAATACTGTAGTTTGATTGGCTGCATATATATAAATTCAATATAAACCTCCCCTAATGTGTAAGGATCGATTTGTGAGATTATTGCAGAAATACAGTCCACCTAACATCATACTAAATGATATCGAAATATATAAATTAACGTAAATATAAATTCTATATAAATTATATATATATATATATATATATATATATATATATATATATATATATATATATATATATATATATATATATATTATAAATCTCACAGGTCGGTTCACACAATATCCATCAGGAAGAGTGGCAGTCCGATCAAACATTTTCAGAAGGTGCGCCTGAAATGGTAGCACTGGCTGACGAAAGGAACATAGGCGAAGGTAAAATTAATGTGTCGCAAGACGAGGAAGACTTCTATCAACATGAGGGGGTAGGTTTAAATTTCCAGCAAGTAGGTGATGAGGAAGAGTTCTCTGTCTCTGAGGAAGATAAGAAGAAAAAGAGAAGAGAAGGAAGAAGAGAGTAGTTGTTCCCCCAGGGAGGATGAGGTAGACCCACCCCGCACACCCGGGGACATTGATAAGCAAGAAAAAGAGGAACAAGAACAAATAACTATTAGGCAATTACGGTTCGGTTCCATGTTCTGGATTCCGAATCAAGTAGAGAACGTAATAGTGAGAGCAATGCTTGATACAGCAGCGGAAGTCACAATTATTTCTCAAGAGGTTCATCAAAAGTTGATACCCCCACCACTGGTAATAAGGCGGATCACACACAATACAGCGGGGAAATGTATGTGCATTCCCGGGACACTGGTAGGGTCGGTTACATTACTAATTGCAGGAAGGAAATTTAAATTACCCGTATATGTAGAACAAATTGAAGATAACATGCTACTGGGGCTTGATTTTATGAAACGTTAGGGCATCAGCCTGGCCTTGGCCCAATCTCAGATGATATTACAGGGTAAATTATTCCTATGCAGTTGGGAAGGGAGAATACACCAGACCCCAACTCCAACCCTTGCATAGCTAAAGTGACAGTGTTTCAACACACGGTCATTTCACCGCGGTCAGTTGCAAACGTCCCATGTGAACTGGACAATAACATGCCCCAATACCTAGTGGAACCCTTGGACGACGGGAGGGTGCCAATAATTCGCATATTGCACCAGAAAGGAAAAACCTTACAAATATGTGTACTTAATGAAACAGAGCAGAACATCACATTGAAGAGACAGACGCATGTGGCCAATGCAGAAGGAGCATGGGAGGTTTTACCCAGTTCTAGTCCAGCGGTGTCTGTAAGGTCAGTAGGGGAGGCACCACAGGAAACCCACGGCAACCTACCCAGCCATATGGTAAGCATGTTATGGGACATAGAAGAAACCCTGACAGCAGAACAGGTGCGCCAACTGACCCATTTGTTACTGACATATAAGGATGTCTTTGCGGCAAGCGAATTTGATTTGGGATCTTTTAATGAAGTATCACACCACATCAACACAAGCAATGCCAGACCTGTGAAACAGAAAATACGATGAACACCCGCATGTTTTGCACAGGAAGAAAAAGGACACCTTCAACACATGCTTGATGTAGGTATTATCCACCCGTCGATGTCTGAGTGGGCATCGGCACCAGTGTTAGTGAGGAAAAGGGATGCCTCGGTTCGATGGTGTGTGGACTACCGAGAACTGAATTCCCGTACCGTAAAAGATGTGTACCTGCTTCCGCTAGTCGATGAATGTCTGGACACATTAGCAGGGAACGAATGGGTCAGTAAATTGGACGCCAATTAAGCATACTACCAGATCAATGTAGCCAAGGAAGATTGGAAAAAGACGGCATTTATCACCAAGTATGGTCTATTTAAATTTAAGAAAATGGCTTTTGGCCTTTGTAATGCTCCAGCTACCTATGCAAGAGTCATGAATCTAGTGCTACGAGAACTAAATTGGGAAACCGTGCTAGCTTTTTTGGACGACATCTTAGTGCTAGGCGAGCCCTTTCAGAGTCATCTCTCCAACCTGGAAGAAGTCTTTGAAAGATTCAGGAGATATGGCCTGCGCCTTAAGCCACAAAAATGTGCCTTGTTTAAAAAGCGTGTCGAATTCTTGGGCAGGATAGTTAGCCGGACAGGGCTAGAATTGGGATCGGAGGCAATAGAGGCAGTGGTGAAGTGGCAAACCCAAAGGTCATCCAAGGATGTGGAACGATTCTTAGGATTAGCCAGCTACCATAGGGCCTTTATAAAAGGATTTGCGGAGCTAGCGGCTCCTCTATATGCATTAACCAGGGCAAACAAATTTAATTGGGAAAGTAAACACCAAGAGGCCTTCGTGGCTATCAAGACGGCTTTGACTACGGCCACTGTTTTGGGGCTACCCAATGAACAGGATTCATTTATCTGTATACCGACACCTCTGATTGGGCAATAGGTGCTGAGTTGCTACAGGTTCAGGAGGAACAGGAAAAAGTAATTGCTTATGCCAGCTTTGCATTAATCCCAGAGCAAAGATGGTATTGCACTACCAGGAAGGAATTGTTGGCAGTCGTGAGATTTACCGGCTTTTTCGGCACTATCTATTGGGCCGGCCTTTTATTATTCGAACGGATCATGGCAGTTTGGTATGGGTGACTAAGTTCAAGAATCCCCAAGGCCAATTAGCTCGTTGGTTGGAAGAACTAAGCCAGTTTGACTTAAAGATCCAACACAGGGCAGGAAAGAAACACATCAATGCGGACTCATTGTCGAAGGAAGGGGACACCCAGCAGTTATGTACACACTTGTCATAACATCCCCGTACAAGACTTGCCATGCGGAGGCTGTTCTTATTGTCACAAGGCACACCAGAACTGGGCAACATTCCAAGAAACGGTAGATGACGTGGTCCCACTAGCTACAGGATCGTTTGATTGTGCGTGCAGTGTTCAGGCCCGAGGGAAAGTCAGAAACATAAGCACGAAGCCTCCTTCTACAGATTGGTGGTCGGAAGACAACAACTTGGTTGTGTTTCCATGGGACCCGGGGGGGGGGGGAAAGATTAAAGAGCGTTAGAGGACGCATCCAGAAAGGGACGGGATGGAGCCCTTCCAAAAACAGTAAGTATTCAAATTCTTACCAAGACCACAGCGGACAGATACAGATGACCACACATTGAATTGCAGGAGTAGACAGAGAAAGACCCAGACATGAGTATGGTGAGAGCATGGGTAGGGGGCCAGCACCCGTCAGAAGGGAGAGCTATTCGGAGCCAGTCCCTCCATGAAATATTACTGGCTAAACAAAGAGGCCTTTATTTTTTAAAATGACCTTTGGTGGTGGCATAAGGTAGATCAGGATGGAGCTGCCCAAAAACTATTATACATCCCCAATAGCTTGAGACATGAAATATTGAGTTTATGCCATGATATACCGGATATGGGCCATCAAGGCAGGAATCGTACAATGGAGAGAGTTAAATCAAGATATTTTTGGTATGGGCTAACAACCAGGTTGCTAATTATGTGGCTTCATGCCACCTTTGCAGTATAAACAAAAAAGCATTCAAGTCCAGCAGGCCAGCAGGCATGAGTTGCTCAAGTACCATGCGGGTGCACCAATGGAAAGGGTACACCTAGACTTTCTGGGGCCACTGCCCAAGACCCGGAGGTTCAACGAATACCTCTTAGTGACGGTAGATCAATTTACCAAATGGATAGAGTGCATGCCGTTACCATCCCAGACTGCAGAAGATACGGCTAGAGCGGCGCTCGATGGGTTCTTCACCCGGTTTGGGTATCCGTTTGAGATTTTTTCCGATGAAGGGAGATACTTTGATAGTGGCTTATTCACTAAACTTTGCGAGATGATGCACATCCACAAAGCTCGTACCACAGCTCATAGGCCGTCAGCAAATGGCCAGGTAGAACGGTTCAATAGAACCATCATGGATGCATTGCGATGCTATGCCAGTTCTCAACAGGATGGTTGGGATGACTACGTCCAACACATAGCTGGGGCAATTAGGTCAAGCGTGAATAGACAGACGGGATTCACCCCTAATAAATTAATGCTTGGCCGAGAAAGTAACCAGCCAATAGATCTGATGTATCCCTGGGAGAGACAAGCTACCCAAGACGCAATACCCTACTTAGGACAATTGCAACGGGAAATAGAAGAAGCACACGAGCTAGCACGAAAATCTCTCTCATCTACCCAAGAACGAATGAAGAAGGATTACGACCTTAGGGCACGGTTACAGACCTATGAAAAGGGTGACCTGGTTTACCTGCTGAATACAACACAGGCAAAGGGGCAGTGTAAGAAATTATCGCCGTAATGGAAGGGTCCGGGAATCATAATTCATAAATTTTCATCTTGTTTGTTTAGGGGTAAACTTCAGCGTGACCTCACGACAGTGAACCACGATAGATTAAAGAAATGCAAGGACCGTGTATGTCCAGACTGGGTGATTAGATTTAAACAGCACATGGCGCAGGTTCCAGAAACAACATCATTACCGTATCAAGACCTTTATTGTATATGTAGGCAGCCATATGACGAAAAATTTATGGTGCAGTGTGATAGGTGTGCTGAATGGTTTCATGGAGGCTGTGTGGGAGCAACCGAGGTAAATGTACCTTCTAAGCCTGAGTATATATGTCCACAGTGTAAGAACACACACAGGGAATAGTTTAAATAAATGCCCTTCTTACTGTTACGACACTGTTTATTGCAGACCTACGCACAAACACAGTGATGGAAACCAAGGAATCACCTTCAGACTATTCTGACTACGAGTGAAACCAAGCGAGAGGAGTCAAAGGGTCCAGCAACGTTCCGGGGAGTTCCCCTTTTATCAAACTTGGGATTATTAATGAAATATTTAGAAACTCAACTACAGTTTAATCAAATGGGACATCCTGGGGAGGAGGCACCGGAGCTCCCAGAAACCATGGACACAATAGCCCAATCTGACCCCACTTCTAGCGGGGACACGGGTCGGCCAAGGAATCAAAATGATTGCATAAACCCAAAGAGCCCCACTAGTTTATTTCTGGCACCTTCAACCTGGAGTATGGCATCCTTCGATAGCCATTTGAGGATAAATGATACCCTGCTGAAGGGAGAAATGATCTCCGGTGAGGACACCCTCCTTCTGACAAATGCTATGCAAAATAATCGTCTGCAGATAGACGACCTGAAACCAACGCCAATCCACCGTCTGGCGGGCGGAGTCATGGCATACATGGATCGGAAGAAATACCCACAAAGCTGTAAAACCCCGTCGGGGTGGACAATGTCACTGGGTTTCTACCCAAGTCACACTGCGTACACAGATGTCATGAACCTGAAAACTTTAAATATATATATATATATATATATATATATATATATATATATATATATATATATATATATATATATATATATATATATATATATATATATGTATATATATATATTTATATATATATATTAGGGGTACCACCTCTGGTGCAATTGCAGGGACCCACATCCTCGAAGAAGAAAACAAAGGGCATTCAGAGAAGATCTTGTGGATTCTCAACGAATACTTAATTCTTTTCTTCTCCTACCACCCCTATTATTTCTTTGTATGTTTTGTTTTATTTTATTGCAATGCTACAGTTTACAGAGAACACACACACACACACAAATATATAACAATTAAACAATCAGCGTTCGAAGACCTCGTCCAGCTCCTCGGAGGTTGGGTGCGTACCCAGGATACAGCACGCATTTCCCCTCTGCACTGCGACACTGAGGCGCTGGAACAGGAAACTGGCTGCTCGTGGGTCTCTAGTTTTCCCAATGAGTTCCTCACCAACCTCCTTTAAAAACTTGAGTGCACATTTACCCCAGGCGCCCAGAGTCTCTGAGCCTATCGGCACGAACCTGTAACAACGTTCTAGGTCTCTGTACTTGTGGATTTTCTGGGTCTCCCTGAAGGTGGCTGCCCCACCTCCCTCCGCTGAGCTGTAACGTAAATAGGTATCAGCCAATGTAGATGCACAGGTGTAATCCCACACGACCTGTTTACCTTCCCTCCATGGCTGCAGGGTGACTCCATCTGGGCGTTTTTGGCTGTTGTCAGGTCTGCACAACTGGGGTTCCCTTTGTGCTGGACACCCAGCTGTAGCCAAACTTCTCTTGATGATGTCATTGACTGCCTCGTGTCTGGCAATCTTTCCCTGTGTCTTACGACAGATGAGACCATGGCTGCCGTATTGGTCTGCCCGTGCCTGGCCGCAAATACACCGGTGCTCGGTGGAGATAGGGGCGGCAAGGCGCAGAGCAACACCAATACTTAGGGCCCGATGATCCAGGCGGGTGCCTAAGGCGGAATTAGGGACTGCCAACAGGAAGTCCCCAGCATGGGGGGCTTGCACAGCTAGGAGACGCACTCTGTCCTTCTGAGAAGCTACGTCCAGCAATGCTTTGGCGATGTTCTCCACTATGGGGCTATCCCATTTGGCCTGTTTACCGTCGTTTGGACAAGTTGGTCGGGTGTGTGAATTGGTGAGTGTGTCCCACCAACCAGCTCCTTCCACAAATTTGGGATCACGAATCCCAATGGAGTTATATATATATATATATATATATATATATATATATATATATATATATATATATATATATATATATATATATATTTATATATAATATATATATATATATATATATATATATTATATATATATATATAATATATATATAATATATATATATATATATATGAATGCAATGCCCACTGTACCTCTGGGGCCGATCAGATTTGATTGGGAGACGGCAAACCCGGGAGAGAGGAAGGATCTGAGAGACGTGTTCAGACGAATACTCCCATATGCTTCGGCGAGTCGACCTTTAATTATTTCCCTGCATCCAACAAGGGGGGGAAAATCGGACTTGGTATACTACATAGCACACACCGATCTTCAAGAGTACTGCGGCTTCGCACAACCGATGCATATGCGAAGTTTCACAGGGGATGGAGCTATGGTTCAAAAGTGGCTAAGTTTCTTCTCTAATTCCTATTTAAGTTGGATATCGGGAAAAGGCCAGAAGTCCAGCAAATCGAAGCACTGCAAGTAATACCAAGAGCGCGACTGCTCTGGAATCGGCAGCGCCAGTAACGTTCAGGGCAGGGATAAACACCTGTCTTCACCCGCCTACATCGGCGAAGTAGGAATATGCGTAGCAAAATGGCTGGACATAAACATAGAGCTCTTGGCCAAAATCACTACCGAGAACGGTCAGAGGCTGTTCAATCTTGTGCAGAAAAAATAATAATAAAAAAAGTGTAGTGTAGTATAATGTGAATGAGCAAAGTATGAATATAAATAACTAATTGTGTAAGTACAGAAAATTTAAAGAATGAAAATAATATCTAATTTAACCCAGAGATAAAATAATCATAAATACCCATACACATAAGTAAGTGGATGCATAGAAGGACTTGCATATGGGTATTGTATATAATTTTATAATTATAAAAATAAATTTAAATATCACCTTGGAGTAGTATAAAAAGAACCAAGGATCAATACTATGCCAAAGGTAGATCATAAATGTATAAATAGTGAACTAGTCACAGTGTATTCTTTTTTTAATTAGACCAGACATTCTCTTCCGTTATTATACATACCATTCCACCCCTCAATGTGAAGCCGGTGGAGGGTCCATTCAAAAATGACATTTTAAGTTAAATTAAGTTTCTAATACACCCCTTGTTTTATAGGGAGGGGGGGGAGTGTGTGGAGGGAACCACATTCGAAAATGCCCGCTTGGGAATATTTCTTATGTTAGCCGCTCCTGATTGGTGGGCGGCAGTCGGACGCCGTGCATCTGCACATCACCCACGCGCATGCCCGGAGGCGAGAGAGAGGGCAGAGAGAAGAACCGCACTACACCGAAGAATACCTGTTAGTAAGCCTACTGGACATTCGTTATCCAGCACCTCGTATTGGCCAGCTACAATTGGACCTCGCCCCTAGAAGCCGTCATATTGCTTCAGCTCTCCTGTGAGAAGACTCCAGCTCAAGGTGAGCAACTGTTTTCCCCATTTTCTACCCATTTCTGTGTATGTTGATTACCACGTGGTTGGTCGGTCATAACCCCTATGCCACCGCCCCACAGTATCCTGGCCGGGGAGGATTTACTGGGCACAAATCCTTAACAGTAGCCAATGTTTAACTCAACAATAAATGGGTATCTGGTTGTTTAAATGATTTTTGCAGAAACATACCACAGAATTCCAGGGAACATAGGTTTAAGGACTTGCCCGAAACGCTAAGCAAAATAGTGGCAGTACAAGAATGTAAGAACTCTTGTATAAATAAAAATAATAAATAAATAAATAAATAAAAATATAAGCCTTTAGTATATAGGTACTACCTTACAGCGAGAACGGGATGCCGTCTGTGACGAACCTCTGCACCATTTATGATCCAGGTTCCGAGTTAAAACAGTAACCCTAATATTGATAATGTT
>WNGS01039361.1:0-10172 GCA_020271785.1 Procambarus virginalis
CTCAGTAAGCACCACAGTAGGTAGTCTCTTCCACCAGCCAGCCCGGATAAGGCGATTCCCGACACTGCCACTCCTCAGGCAGGCTATAACTCTCTCAACAGAGTCGTCCAGGGGCGGCTCACAGCTTCTTCAAAGCGACGGGCGAAGAGGACCTTGGCTGCCTGGGTCGAATAACTCCATGTATCTCACCACTGTCCTAGGTCGCCTCTGAAAATCAACACGTCATCAGTACTGGCGACTTTACATGGGGGTCACTAGGAAACGTCACTTACTGGCTACACAAACACAGTCTCTAGTTCAATAGATGGTGCTGATGTCTGAGCACCACCTCACCAGAGGTCAGCACTAGCTACCTCACGAGCACCAGGACGAGAATCTAGCATTACTCGCCAGCACCGTCCGTCGTCCCTAGATGGCGTTGTCCATGGTGCGGGGTTTTCGGGAGCAGACTCACAGATGGCGTGGTCGTCACTGCTCCGTGGTCCGACGATGGACTCGGTCCGTAACACCCATCCCATGTAGCATATTTTGATTTTAAGCGCTACTTAAGCACTGAGGATTGTATAGGTTCTGTTACAGCCATACATAGACCTATAGCATACAGCTATATAATTGTTGATAGGAACCACTCCGTCATTTATAAATTTACTTATTTGGGGGGACAGCGTCACACATTTCATGAAGCCAGTTGCCACCAAATGGGAAATTATTAGATCCACCTTCCCCCATTATGAAATAGACATGTCTCTTGAGGATATGGTTCATTTTAGGAGACAGACACATTGTCAGTTTTGTGAGAGCGTATTTACTCCCTCCAATTACAAGGTTCAACATCATGATCACCTTAGGGAAAAGCTCAATTATATTGGAGGTCTATGTAATTACTACAACCTCCACCACCGGGATGCTCTAGAGAGTTTAGTCCTAATTGCTCACAATATGTTTCATGACATGGGCTTAATTTTGAGGGATTTTGGCATGGGTTCAAACATTAAGAGCAATATTCTTATGCGACAAGGCTCAAAATTCCATAAGGTAGAAATAGGGAAGTTTTGTAACGTACGATTATGTTACGTTGTTGGGTAGATTAGATACACAGTGTTTAGTGAGTTTCATATTTATTTAGTAGTCCTGGATACAGCAGTGTCGTAGACGTTGAGACAAAGCCTGGAGCAGAGCAGAGAGCTTAGTGTGGCCGGGTCGCGGAGCTCTATGTGGGAGAGCGTTGTAGCTGGATGAGGTTGTAGTCTGCTGCCTGCTCTGTGTCGAAGCTGTAGCGTGTTTGGTCGATTAGAACTGCCTACACCGAGTACTACATTCTTGATTGGAGATTGTACTGTTTTTCTATTCTCAAATCGCTGGCTTTTATATGGTTACTACACTTCACAGTAAGATAGGAGGGTGGAAAAATCGTTACCTGAAAATAGGGATAGGATTATAGCTTGTGTAATTAGTTATGCCATTAAGATGATGAGATAATGGAGCGAGTATAGGTTTACTCGCTACAGTTTAAATTTCTTGATTCACTGGCTTTTATTATAGGTAGTCTTTCGTCCCTTGCAAAGACCTACATTGATTCAGCCAGGCCCTTAACATTCACTCGCTCAATGATAGAAGGTTTACCCGAAGAGAGTCACCACCTGCTCTTGGAGAGTAAGCAATTTTTCCCTTATGAATATGCCACAAAAATCAGCTACTTTAATGATGCAACCTATTGAAATGTTTTACAGCTCCCTAAACATATCTTCGGAAGAATACAGACATTCTAAATTAGTATGGGAGGCAACAGTATGTAGGACATTAAAGAACTATCTCCTTGTTTATTTAAAGTGTGACGTTGGATTACTGGCTGACATTTTTACCCACCACAGGGTAATTCTAAATGATATCTTTTCATTAGAATTGGGCCATTACTGTAGCCTTCCGAGCTACTCCTACGACTGCTTCTTGAAAAGCAGCAAAATATCGTTGGAGTTAAGTGCAGATGTCACGTTACACAATCTCTTGTCACAAAACATACGAGTGGGGTTTTATTTATTTATTTATTTATTTATTTATTTATTTATTCATATACAAGAAGGTACATTGGGAATGTGAGAATATATAATATGGTAATTACAATCTTGTAAAGCCACTAGTACGCGCAGCGTTTCGGGCAGGTCAGCAGTTAGGAATTACGTCAGAGCCTACAACCGCTACTTCAACCCATCTTTAAACCCCCAGGAGGACAGATTTTCATTCTTACTTTATTTAGATTTCAACTCCCTTTATGGGAGTTGAATGACTAAGAAATTGCCCTATGGGGGTCTAAGAAGACTATTGTCTGATAAGATAAACTCCATCATTAATCAAGGGAAGATAATGAAAGAACAACCTTTCTCATCTAACAAAGGTTACTGGCTCTTAATTGACACCAAACACATAAGACCTGAAATAGCTAGACTAACAGATGATCTGTCCCTATGTTTACACCATAAGGAAATAAGTATTGCAGATATCTTGCCATTTAGTAAGGAACTTCTGGAAACAAATAACATTACAAATCTCCCTAAAAAAAGATATTAAACTGGTTGGTGATCATCTTTCCAAAAAATATTATTTTATATCTCTTCACCTTTCACAGCTATTTATAATAACAATAATAATAATTTATTTAGGAACAGTACATACATAGTTGCAGCATTACAGTACAAACATTCTGTTAGATATAAAGATAGAGGTAGTACATACAATACCTAAAGCCACTAGTATGCATAGTGTTTTGGGTAAATTTATTTATTGAGATAGGTCTTGAAGTAGACACTATACATACTATTTATGAGTTCCACCAGTCAGATATTATGGCAGAATTTGTTAACACCAACGTTAAAAATAGAAATGCCTCCACTAGCCAGGATAGGAAAAACACCATTTAAACTGTTAACAAATAGTGTTTTGATAAAACACTACTGAACCCAGCCCGTTATGCCATTGACACCAAACTAGTGACTTCTGCCAAGGTCTTTTTATGGGAGATGAAGAATCCATGCTTCAATGTATAGTACATTTAGGTGACAATAAATTACTGTCCGTCAGTTCTAGACCATTCATAAAATTACTTATTTATTTATTTATTTAATTTTTATTTATTTATATATATACAAGAAGGTACATTGGGATTGTGAGGATACATATCATAGTAATTACATTCTTGTAAAGCCACTAGTACTTGCAGCGTTTCGGGCAGGTCCTTAATCTAAGAAACTTATAAGTAGGTAAATACTTGTAAAATTTATAAAAATGATAACAGTTACATAGCATGAAAAAATAAAAGATGAGAGAAAAATTGTAGGTATATTAAAGCACATAGGTAGCTCAGAATGATTGCAATGACAGCTTGAATGGTAGTTTAACAAAACTTAGCAGGCACAATACAGCATATGGCTGACACATAAAAGAAGACAGCAATGAACACAATGATAAAGTTGTTTAGATTAAGTACATAAAGATTGGGAGATTGGGTAACACTAGATACAGAGCAAATTTAATGCTCAGTTTAGGAAACTACGAAGATGAAATTAGGTACATTTTGGTCTTGCTCTTAAATGAGGCAAAAGTGGGGTCCCTCGATTGTTTCAAGTGTGGGTTGGACATGTATATGAGTGGGATTGGGTGGTTATAAATTGGAGCTGCCTCGTATGGGCCAAGAGGCCTTCTCTTATTTATCCACATTGGGTCATTAGTATTATCCACATTGAATTATACACATTGGGTCATTAGTAGTCGATCTATTCAATTTGTATGGTATACTACGTTCTTGTGTTTTGCTTAGAATATTCTTAAATAAGTTATATTTTGAATCCACATCGAAATCCCCTTTTACGTCATCTATCGCTGGGTTCATGTCCCGCTCCAAGATCGGCCCACCCCCCATTCCCAAGACTTTCCAATGTATTTGCCCAAAAAATTTCTTAGGCTATTGAAATCACCTTTTCGAAAATCTGGAACCTTAACAGAATTTTCTCTTACAGGTCTATTCCATTTATGTTAAATCTGATTTTTTGTGATCACTGTTCCCTAGCTCACTCCCTATTTCGATGTCATTAATTTGTGTTTCCCTGTTAGTTAACAGTAAATCTAAAATATTATTTTCCCACGTAGGTTCCTTAATGTGTTGGCTAAGAAAGCAATCGTCAATTAATTCTAGAAAATCTTCTGCTTTTACAGCTATTTATAATAATAATAATAATAATTTATTTAGGAACAGTACATACATAGTTGCAGCATTACAGTACAAACATTCTGTTAGATATAAAGATAGAGGTAGTACATACAATACCTAAAGCCACTAGTATGCATAGTGTTTCGGGTAAATTTATTTATTGAGATAGGTCTTGAAGTAGAGATTATACATACTATTTATGAGTTCCACCAGTCAGATTTTATGGCAGAATTTGTTAACACCAACGTTAAAAATAGAAATGCCTCCACTAGCCAGGATAGGAAAAACACTATTTAAACTGTTAACAAATAGTGTTTTTGATAAAACACTACTGAACCCAGCCCGTTATGCCATTGACACCAAACTAGTGACTTCTGCCAAGGTCTTTTTATGGGAGATGAAGAATCCATGCTTCAATGTATAGTACATTTAGGTGACAATAAATTATTGTCCGTCAGTTCCAGACCATTCATAAAATTACTTATTTATTTATTTATTTAATTTTTATTTATTTATATATATATACAAGAAGGTACATTGGGATTGTGAGGATACATATCATAGTAATTACATTCTTGTAAAGCCACTAGTACTTGCAGCGTTTCGGGCAGGTCCTTAATCTAAGAAACTTATAAGTAGGTAAATACTTGTAAAATTTATAAAAATGATAACAGTTACATAGCATGAAAAAAATAAAAGATGAGAGAAAAATTGTAGGTATATTAAAGCACATAGGTAGCTCAGAATGATTGCAATGACAGCTTGAATGGTAGTTTAACAAAACTTAGCAGGCACAATACAGCATATGGCTGACACATAAAAGAAGACAGCAATGAACACAATGATAAAGTTGTTTAGATTAAGTACATAAAGATTGGGAGATTCGGTAACACTAGATACAGAGCAAATTTAATGCTCAGTTTAGGAAACTACGAAGATGAAATTAGGTACATTTTGGTTTTGTTCTTAAATGAGGCAAAAGTTTGACAGCTTTTCAATTCACTAAGGAGGTTGTTACATAGACTAGGTCCCTTAATTTGCATAGAGTGTTTACACAGATTAAGTTTGACCCTGGGGATATCAAAGAGATATTTATTTCTGGTGTGGTGATAATGGGTCCCATTACATCTGTCCAGGGAGAGTTTCAGAGCATGGTTTGCATTAAGAACAGGGTTTTGAAAATGTAGTTGACACAAGAGAATGTGTGGAGGGAGTTAATATATAGCAAGTTTAGGGATTTAAACAAGGGAGCTGAGAGTTGTCTGAAAGCAGAGTTTGTTATTATTCCGATAGCAGATTTTTGCTGGGTGATGATGGGCTTAAGGTAGTTTGCAGTGGTAGACCCTGGTTGATACCTGGTTGATGGGGTTCTGGGAGTTCTTTTACTCCCCAAGCCCGGCCCTAGGCCAAACTTGACTTGTGAGAGTTTGGTCCACCAGGCTGTTGCTTGGAGCGGCCCACAATGTATATGTACAATGGCAATGTACATACCCACCACAGCCCGGTTGGTCCGGCACTCCTTGAAGGAAACAATCTAGTTTCCTCTTGAAGCTGTCCACAGTTGTTCCTGTAATATTTCTGATGCTCGCTGGTAGGACATTGAACAACCGTGGACCTCTGATGTTCATACAGTGTCCTCTGATTGTGCCCATGGCACCTCTGCTCTTCACTGGTTCTATTCTGCATTTTCCTCCATGTCGTTCACTCCAGTACGTTGTTATTTTACTGTGCAGATTTGGGATCTGTCCCTCCAGTATTTTCCATATGTATATTATTAGGTATCTCTCTCGTCTCCTTTCTAGTGAGTACATTTGGAGAGCTTTGAGACGATCCCAATAATTTAGGTGCTTTATCTCGACTATGCGTGCCGTATAAGTTCTGTGTATTCATTCCCTCAATTTCAGCACTCTCTCCTGCTCTGAAGGGGGAAGTGAGTACTGAGCAGTATTCAAGACGGGACAACACCAGTGATTTGAAGAGTACAACATTGTGATGGGATCTCTGGACTTGAAGGTTCTCGTAATCCATCCTATTATTTTTCTGGCTGACGCAATACTTGCTTGGTTATGCTCCCTAAACGTTAGGTCGTTGGACATCATAATTCCCAAATCCTTGACATGCTGTTTTCCTACTATGGGCAGATTCGATTGTGTTTTGTACCCTGTATTATGTTTAAGATACTCATTTTTGCCGTATCTGAGTACCTGGAATTTATCACCGTTAAACATCATGTTATTTTCTGTTGCCCAATCGAAAACTTTGTTAATATCTGTTTGTAGTTTATCAATGTCTTCAGCAGAGGTAATTTTCATGCTGATTTTGTATCATCTGCAAAGGATGACACGAAGCTGTGACTTGTGTTTTTGTCTATGTTTGATATGAGAATAAGGAACAGCAGTGGTGCAAGGACTGTACCCTGAGGTACAGAGCTTTTAACTGCGCTCGGACTCGATTTTATTTGTTTGACTGTTACTCTTTGTGTTCTGTTCGACAGGAAATTGAGTATCCAGCGTCCTACTTTACCAGTTATACCCATTGACCTCATTTTGTGTGCAATCACTCCATGGTCACATTTGTCGCATGCCTTTGCAAAATCTGTGTATACAACATCTGCATTATGTTTTTCCTCTAATGCCTCAGTGATTTTGTCATAGTGGTCAAGTAGCTGTGAGAGGCATGATCTTCCTGCTCTAAATCCATGTTGGCCTGGATTGTGGAGGTCATTGGTTTCCATGAATCTAGTGACCTGACTCCTGATCACTCTCTCAAATACTTTTATTATGTGGGACGTTAGTGCAACTGGTCTATAATTCTTCGCCAATGCTTTGCTACCACCCTTGTGAAGAGGGGGCAATGTCTGCTGCTTTAAGCGCATCTGGTATCTCTCCTGTGTCCAAGCTCTTTCTCCACACTATACTGAGTGCCTGTACTACTGGCACTTTGCATTTCTTTATAAATATTGAATTCCATGAGTCTGGACCCGGGGCTGAGTGCATGGGCATATTGTCAATTTCTCTTTCAAAATCTGCCACGCTCGTGCTGATATCAGTTATATTTACAGGTGTTTGAGTACCCCCTTGCACAGATACCATAATTAAGATAGGGATGGATTAGTGTATAATATAGTGAGAGGAGAGCAGAGTTAGGAACATAATATCTTATTTTGGAGAGTATTAAAACTGTTGTAGAGACTTTCTTAGTTATGTGTTGAATGTGGGTGCTGAAGTTGAGTCTCATGTCTAGGAATAGGCCAAGAAACTTTCCGTTATTTTTATTACTGATGTTAATGTTGTCTACCTGTAGCTGAATTGCATTCGATGATTTGCTTCCAAATAAGATGTAGTAGGTCTTTTCTATGTTTAGTGTTAGTTTGTTAGTTGACATCCATAAGTGGACTTTTTTTTAATTCATTATTCACAACATTATTTAGTGTATGTGGGTTGGGGTCTGAATAAATGAGGGTAGTATCATCAGCAAACAAAATAGGTTTAAGAATATTAGAGACGTTAGGCAGATCATTGATATATATAAGAAATAGAAGAGGTCCTAAGATGCTGCCCTGTGGCACTCCAGCGGTTATTGGTAGAGTGGAAGATGGTTACACATTGGTGTCTGTCACTAAGATAGGATCGGATATAGTCCAGGGCAATGCCTCGGATTCAATAATGCTGGAGTTTAAGAAAAAAGTAGTTGTGATTAACAGTATCAAAGGCTTTTCTTAGGTCAATGAAGAGTCCAATCGGAAACTCATTTTTGTCAAGGGCTGAGTAGATTACGTCAAGGAGACTAATGATTGCATCATTGGTGCTCTTTTGTGACTGGAAGCCAAACTGGCAGGGGCTGAGTATGTCGAATATTACGAGGTAGGAATAGAGCTGTTTGTAGATAATTTTTCAAATATTTTTGATAGAATTGGTAGATTTGATATTGGTCTATAATTGTTTATGTCCACCGGATTGCCTCCTTTATGGACTGCCGTAACTCTTGCTTTTTTAAGGATATCAGGGAAGGTGTGACACTATAGATTTGTTGAACAGTAGAGCTATGGGTGGTGCAAGGGCATGGGAGGAGCTCTTGTATACAAAGGACAGAATTTCACTGGTGTTCCCTGGCTTGGTTTTTAGAGAGTGTATGATGGACAGAATATCTGCCGGGCTGACTGGTGAAAGGAGAAGAGAGTTTGGATAGCTGTCTAAGAGATATGTGTTAATATGTGTCTGAGTCTGTGGGATTTTTCTGGCAAGATTAGCACCAACCGATGAAAAGAAACTATTAAATTCATTTGCCATTTCAAAATCAGTTGACGGTGTATACCCATCCTTATAGAGTTTTATTTGGTTATGTGAGTGTTGTTTTTTATTTATTTATTTATTCATATACAAGAAGGTACATTGGGAATGTGAGAATATATAATATGGTAATTACAATCTTGTAAAGCCACTAGTACGCGCAGCGTTTCGGGCAGGTCCTTAATCTAAGAAAATTTTTAGTAGGTAAATACTAGCAAAAATTATAAAAAAGAAATGATAACAGTTACATGGCAAGAAAAAAAAAAAAAGAAAAAAAAGATGAGAGAAAATTGTAGGTACAGTATAATAAAGCACTTAGGTAGCTAAGATTGATTGCAATGAAAGCTTGAATGGTAGTTGACAAAATTTGTAGGCACAATACAGCAAATGGCTAGCACATAAAGGAAGACAGCAATGAACACAATGATAAGGTTGTTTGGGTTAAATACATAAGAATTAGGAGATTGGGTAACACTAGATACAGAGCAAAAAATAAAGCTCAGTGTAGAAACTAAGAAGATGAAATTAAGTACTTTTTGATTTTGTTTTAAATAAGGCAAAAGTTTTACAGTTTTTCAATTCACTAGGGAGTGAGTTCCATAGACTAGGTCCTTAATTTGCATAGAGTGTTTACACAGATTAAGTTTGACCCTGGGGATATCAAAGAGATATTTATTTCTGGTGTGGTGATAATGGGTCCTATTACATCTGTCCAGAGAGAGTTTCAGAGCATGGTTTGCATTTAAGAACAGGGTTTTGTAGATGTAGTTGACACAAGAGAATGTGTGGAGGGAGTTAATATTTAGCAAGTTTAGGGATTTAAACAAGGGAGCTGAGTGTTGTCTGAAAGCAGAGTTAGTTATTATTCTGATAGCAGATTTTTGCTGGGTGATGATGGGCTTAAGGTGGTTTGCAGTGGTAGACCCCCATGCACAGATACCATAATTAAGATAGGGGTAGATTAGAGCATAATAGAGAGAGAGGAGAGCAGAGTTAGGAACATAATATCTGATTTTGGAGAGTATACCAACTGTCTTAGAGACTTTCTTAGTTATGTGTTGAATGTGGGTGCTGAAGTTGAGTCTCTTGTCTAGGAATAGGCCAAGAAACTTGCCATCATTTTTATTACTGATGTTAATGTTGTCTATCTGTAGCTGAATTGCATTTGATGATTTGCTTCCAAATAAGATGTAGTAAGTCTTTTCGATGTTTAATGTTAGTTTGTTAGTTGACATCCATAAGTGGACTTTTTTTAATTCATTATTCACAACATTATTTAGTGTATGTGGGTTGAGGTCTGAATAGATAAGAGTAGTATCGTCAGCAAACAATATAGGTTTGAGAATATTAGAGACATTAGGCAGATCGTTTATATATAAGAAATAGAAGAGGTCCTAAGATACTGCCCTGTGGCACTCCAACGGTAATTGGTAGAGTGGAAGAAGTTGTTTCATTGATAGTTACATTGGTGTCTGTCACTAAGATAGGATCGGATGTAGTCAAGGGCAAGGCCTCGGATCCATAATGCTGGAGTTAAGTAAGAGGTAGTTGTGATTAACAGTATCAAAGGTTTTCTTAGGTCAATGAAGAGTCCAATCGGAAACTCATTTTTGTCAAGTGCTGAGTAGATTACGTCAAGGAGACTAATGATGCATCGTTGGTGCTCTTTGGGACCTGAAGCC
>WNGS01039364.1:0-12972 GCA_020271785.1 Procambarus virginalis
AGGTCCTTATTTTTGCCGTACCTGAGTACCTGGAATTGATCACTGTTAAACATCATGTTATTTTCTGATGCCCAATCGAAAACTTTATTAATATCTGCTTGAAGTTTTTCAATGTCTTCAGTTACCAGTACGCTACCCTCCACAATACACCCAGTACGCTACCCTCTACAGTACACCCATTACCCTACACCAAGCGCCCATTGTTACGGGGGAGTATAAGCAACATTCTCGTTCCCATCCCTTAAGGTGATGAAGATAACAACAATAGGCTCCCGTATTGCTTCACATCCGGCTCAGGGGTAAACACACCTCCCTCGGTGTTGTCAACGCGCGCACACACCTGTCCTCTAAAAAGAACGTCGCTTTTGGCCGACAGCCCGCACGCTCACAGGGCCATGACAGCCCCCAGGCTCAGAGGGCCATGACAGCCCCCAGGCTGTGGTGGTCTGTCAGCCCCCAGTGGAGGTAGGTCACTGTGTTCAGTGGAGGCAGGTCAGTGTGCACAGTGGAGGCAGGTCAGTGTGCCACAGTGGAGGCAGGCAGTGTGCACAGTGGAGGCAGGTCAGTGTGCACAGTGGAGGCAGGTCAGTGTGCACAGTGGAGGCAGGTCAGTGTGCACAGTGGAGGCAGGTCGCTGTGCACAGTGGAGTCAGGT
This sequence comes from Procambarus virginalis, assembly GCA_020271785.1. Classification (NCBI taxonomy): domain Eukaryota; kingdom Metazoa; phylum Arthropoda; class Malacostraca; order Decapoda; family Cambaridae; genus Procambarus; species Procambarus virginalis. Next base: position 656 of record WNGS01039364.1, read on the forward strand.
CGCTGTGCACAGTGGAGGCAGGTCGTCGCTGTGCACAGTGGAGGCAGGTCGCTGTGCACAGTGGAGGCAGGTCGCTGTGCACAGTGGAGGCAGGTCGCTGTGCACAGTGGAGGCAGGTCGCTGTGCACAGTGGAGGCAGGTCGCTGTGCACAGTGGAGGCAGGTCGCTGTGCACAGTGGAGGCAGGTCGCTGTGCACAGTGGAGGCAGGTCGCTGTGCACAGTGGAGGCAGGGTCGCTGTGCACAGTGGAGGCAGGTCGCTGTGCACAGTGGAGGCAGGTCACTGTGCACAGTGGAGGCAGGTCACTGGCACAGTGGAGGCAGGTCACTGTGCACAGTGAGGCAGGTCACTGTGCACAGTAGAGGCAGGTCACTGCTATAATCCTGCAGTACGCTGACAAAGACGAAACATCAGAGGACGACCATGTTCCTAACCTGCCAGCGTGGCTTTGACCACAGCCTCTGGGAGCTATATAAGGATAAGGAGCAGGGAGCGGCCGGAGGGAAGGAACCCTTAGGCGTCTGGTGGCGGATTACACGCAACGTGGAAAGCATTCCTGAGGGCTCGGGAGGTGCTCCAGCGCACCAGGGCGCACCCTGGAAGAGGCTCGTGTCTTGAAGTACGCTCGCTGAGAGAGTGAAGAGAGACTCACAAGGGTGGAGGGAAGTGGGTGGCATGCTCCTCCAAGTGCCTCCCGCCCAGCCATTCCCGCCAGGGCGGCAGGGAGCCTAGACCTTCACCTCAATGTTACAGATGAGAGGAGACGATGAGAATCTGAACTTCGTGAGACTGAACGAATTAGTTACACGTGAGCTTTGTGCGGCCATAGAGAGAGGATACGGTTGTGTGGTAGAGAGGGCGGTGGGTCCCTACCGGAGATGTGTCCGACTAACACCTGCGACTTGTCTTAGGTACAATATTACAATAATCTGATGACAACTTGTTACCATGATGTTGTCACTGCTGGCAAGGTCGCCGCCTCCAAGGTTCGTCTCGACGGGTTGAAAACACACGAGAGTACATTGTAGGTCCGGTACTTGCAATAATAATAATAATAATAATAATAATAATGTTAGGGAAACGTTCATACATACAAACTGAGTTACAAGAACAATGTTGGAGTTCTAGATGAAGCAAGAACTGTATATACCGTCCCTGATGCTATGAATATGTGCAGCGCTTCGGGCACTTGTTCTTATTGTTCTGAACCCTCTCACTCTCTCCCTCACTCTCTCACTCACTCTCTCACTCACTCTCTCTCTCACTCACTCACTCACTCACTCACTCACTCACTCACTCTCTCACACTCTCACACTCTCACACACTCACACACTCACACACTCACTCTCTCACTCACTCACTCACTCACTCTCACTCTCTCACACTCTCACACTCTCACACACTTACACACTCACACACTCACTCTCTCACTCACTCTCTCACACTCTCACACACTCACACACTCACTCTCTCACTCTCACTCACTCACTCACTCACTCACTCACTCACTCACTCACTCACTCACTCACTCACTCACACACACACACACACACACACACACACACACACACACACACACACACACACACACACACACACACACACACACACAAAACAGTATATAAACAGTACAATATTCCCCGTATGAATTCCGTTACCTTGCTGGGCGGCGTCATGCTTGATGATGACTGTATGGCAACACCGCCCGCAGCAATACTGTCATTGCCATATTAGTTGCCATGAATATTACCTCCCTACACCCCAATACACCAACACAAACACACTAATCAACTACAAAAGCAATTTATCCGCTCTAGAAAAAGCGGATAATACAGGAATACAAAGAGTTTCAATTACGATTAAACCGCCAGCATGATTTCGATAAACAAGCGCGCACTAATGGCCTCGTCTCCCATGGTAAGATAGCGACAAGTTTAACGCAGAGTTACTTTCTAAGTGACAAGGTTTGGATTGAAACGATAACATGTAGCGGGCGGACCCGCCCAGGTCCGGGTGCTGCCGACCACCAGAGGCGGCGTTACTGTGGCGGCGGTGATGCGTCGGGCGAACTGTGGCTGTCTGTATGTGAGTATTGTGTAGCGGCGATGATGCGTCGGGCGGACTGTGGCTGTCTGTATGTGAGTATTGTGTAGCGGCGATGATGCGTCGGGCGGACTGTGGCTGTCCATATGTGAGTATTGTGTAGCGGCGATGATGCGTCGGGCGGACTGTGGCTGTCCATATGTGAGTATTGTGTAGCGGCGATGATGCGTCGAGCGGACTGTGGCTGTCTGTATGTGAGTATTGTGTAGCGGCGATGATGCGTCGGGCGGACTGTGGCTGTCCATATGTGAGTATTGTGTAGCGGCGATGATGCGTCGAGCGGACTGTGGCTGTCCGTATGTGAGTATTGTGTAGCGGCGATGATGCGTCGGGCGGACTGTGGCTGTCCGTATGTGAGTATTGCGTAGCGGCGATGATGCGTCGGGCGGACTGTGGCTGTCTGTTTGTGAGTATTGTGTAGCAGTGGGGTCATAGTCACGTGTTCTATATGTGGTATGTTGTTGTTGTTATAGATTCAGCTACTCGGAACAAGTTCCAAGTAGCACGGGCTATGGTGAGCCCGTAACTTACCTGGCACAGGAGCTGGGCAAGAAGCACGGGCTATGGTGAGCCTCGTGGACAGGAGATGTCTCCCGTGTATATGTGATAGTCACGTGTTCTATATGTCTTCCCGTTGACTGCTGAAGATTAAGCCATCCAAGAGGTGGCACGGGCATGAGTAGCCCCTCAGTGTATACTCGGTAACCCAACTATATACATACAACGAGGAGTATATGTACCTCCATATATGTATAGTACCTCCATATATGTATATGGAGGTACTCCTCGAGAGCGGTACTCCTCTCTCCATATATGTATATGGAGAGAAGAGTACCGCTCCTCGGTGAATATACAATCAGTTTACTTCACTCCTGAACACTATTCAACAAGTTTACTAAACTATACTTTTATGGTGGGTCAGTAAACTGTCGCGGCGGCCTTAAGCCTCACCACAAATATTTCACACAAATTATAACAAACTCTTTGTTAGAGTCATTAAAACCTCTAAGTTCGTGGTGTCGCTGGGATCTGATGAGACTTCCATGTTGTGTATGAGGCTTCTATTTTGTGTATGAGGCTTCCATGTTGTGTATGAGGCTTCCATGTTGTGTATGAGGCTTCCATGTTGTGTATGAGGCTTCCATGTTGTGTATGAGGCTTCCATGTTGTGTATGAGGCTTCCATGTTGTGTATGAGGCTACCATGTTGTGTATGAGGCTTCCATGTTGTGTATGAGGCTTCCATGTTGTGTATGAGGCTTCCATGTTGTGTATGAGGCTTCCATGTTGTGTATGAGGCTTCCATGTTGTGTATGAGGCTTCCATGTTGTGTATGAGGCTTCCATGATGTGCATGAGGCTTCCATGTTGTGCATGAGGCTTCCATGCTGTGTATGAGGCTTCCATGTTGTGTATGAGGCTTCCATGTTGTGTATGAGGCTTCCATGTTGTGTATGAGGCTTCCATGTTGTGTATGAGGCTTCCATGTTGTGCATGAGGCTTCCATGTTGTGTATAAGGCTTCCATGATGTGCATGAGGCTTCCATGTTGTGTATGAGGCTTCCATGTTGTGTATGAGGCTTCCATGTTGTGTATGAGGCTTCCATGTTGTGCATGAGGCTTCCATGTTGTGCATGAGGCTTCCATGTTGTGTATGAGGCTTCCATGTTGTGTATGAGGCTTCCATGTTGTGTATGAGGCTTCCATGTGTGTATGAGGCTTCCATGTTGTGTATGAGGCTTCCATGTTGTGTATGAGGCTTCCATGTTGTGTATGAGGCTTCCATGTTGTGTATGAGGCTTCCATGTTGTGCATGAGGCTTCCATGTTGTGTATGAGGCTTCCATGATGTGCATGAGGTTTCAATGATGTGTATGAGGCTTCCATGTTGTGTATGAGGCTTCCATGTTGTGTATGAGGCTTCCATGTTGTGCATGAGGCTTCCATGTTGTGTATGAGGCTTCCATGTTGTGCATGAGGCTTCCATGTTGTGTATGAGGCTTCCATGTTGTGTATGAGGCTTCCATGTTGTGTATGAGGCTTCCATGTTGTGTATGAGGCTTCCATGTTGTGTATGAGGCTTCCATGATGTGTATGAGGCTTCCATGTTGTGTATGAGGCTTCCATGTTGTGCATGAGGCTTCCATGATGTGCATGAGGCTTCCATGTTGTGCATGAGGCTTCCATGTTGTGCATGAGGCTTCCATGTTGTGTATGAGGCTTCCATGTTGTGTATGAGGCTTCCATGTTGTGTATGAGGCTTCCATGTTGTGTATGAGGCTTCCATGTTGTGTATGAGGCTTCCATGTTGTGCATGAGGCTTCCATGTTGTGTATGAGGCTTCCATGTTGTGTATGAGGCTTCCATGTTGTGTATGAGGCTTCCATGTTGTGCATGAGGCTTCCATGTTGTGTATGAGGCTTCCATGTTGTGCATGAGGCTTCCATGTTGTGTATGAGGCTTCCATGTTGTGTATGAGGCTTCCATGTTGTGTATGAGGCTTCCATGATGTGCATGAGGCTTCCATGTTGTGTATGAGGCTTCCATGTTGTGTATGAGGCTTCCATGTTGTGTATGAGGCTTCCATGTTGTGTATGAGGCTTCCATGTTGTGCATGAGGCTTCCATGTTGTGTATGAGGCTTCCATGATGTGCATGAGGTTTCAATGTTGTGTATGAGGCTTCCATGTTGTGTATGAGGCTTCCATGTTGTGTATGAGCTTCCATGTTGTGATGAGCTTCCATGTTGTGTATGAGGCTTCCATGTTGTGCATGAGGCTTCCATGTTGTGTATGAGGCTTCCATGTTGTGTATGAGGCTTCCATGTTGTGTATGAGGCTTCCATGATGGTATGAGGCATCCATGTTGTGTATGAGGCTTCCATGTTGTGTATGAGGCTTCCATGATGTGCATGAGGCTTCCATGTTGTGTATGAGGCTTCCATGTTGTGTATGAGGCTTCCATGTTGTGTATGAGGCTTCCATGTTGTGTATGAGGCTTCCATGTTGTGTATGAGGCTTCCATGTTGTGTATGAGGCAAATACAGGTTCAAATACAAAATAAGATATATAATAATTATACAAAATTGGGGGATGGGGACCCTCCTGAGACCAGCTGGCCCCCAGGGGTAGTGGGGGGGACCCTCCTGAGACCAGCTGGCCCCCAGGGGTAGTGGGGGGGGACCCTCCTGAGACCAGCTGGCCCCAGGGGTAGTGGGGGGGGACCCTCCTGAGGCCAGCTGGCCCCCAGGGGTAGTGGGGGGACCCTCCTGAGACCAGCTGGCCCCCAGGGTGTGGCCCAAGGTGGCGGATGTTACCACAAGGCTGGAAGACTTATCTCTGCCTGAGAGTAGAGTCGCTCTTCTTCCTTACCTCTCAGACCCGCCTCGTCCCTCGCCACACCTGGAGGCCCTGATGGAACCCAGGTGGTGGACACCCTGGTGGTGGACACCCTGGTGGTGGACACCCTGGTGGTGGACAACGTGGTGGTGGACACCCTGGTGGTGGACACCCTGGTGGTGGACACCCTGGTGGTGGACAACGTGGTGGTGGACACCCTGGTGGTGGACACCCTGGTGGAGGACACCCTGGTGGTGGACACCTGGTGGTGGACACCCTGGTGGAGGACACCCTGGTGGTGGACACCCTGGTGGAGGACACCCTGGTGGTGGACACCCTGGTGGAGGACACCCTGGTGGAGGACACCCTGGTGGTGGACACCCTGGTGGTGGACACCCTGGTGGTGGACACCCTGGTGGAGGACACCCTGGTGGAGGACACCCTGGTGGACACCCTGGTGGAGGACACCCTGGTGGTGGACACCCTGGTGGAGGACACCCTGGTGGAGGACACCCTGGTGGTGGACACCCTGGTGGTGGACACCCTAGTGGTGGACACCCTGGTGGTGGACACCCTAGTGGTGGACACCCTGGTGGTGGACACCCTGGTGGAGGACACCCTGGTGGAGGACACCCTGGTGGAGGACACCCTGGTGGTGGACACCCTGGTGGAGGACACCCTGGTGGAGGACACCCTAGGTGGTGGACACCCTGGTGGAGGACACCCTGGTGGTGGACACCCTGGTGGAGGACACCCTGGTGGTGGACACCCTGGTGGTGGACACCCTGGTGGAGGACACCCTGGTGGTGGACACCCTGGTGGAGGACACCCTGGTGGTGGACACCCTGGTGGAGGACACCCTGGTGGTGGACACCCTGGTGGAGGACACCCTGGTGGTGGACACCCTGGTGGTGGACACCCTGGTGGAGGACACCCTGGTGGTGGACACCCTGGTGGTGGACACCCTGGTGGTGGACACCCTGGTGGAGGACACCCTGGTGGAGGACACCCTGGTGGAGGACACCCTGGTGGAGGACACCCTGGTGGAGGACACCCTGGTGGAGGACACCCTGGTGGTGGACACCCTGGTGGTGGACACCCTGGTGGTGGACACCCTGGTGGTGGACACCCTGGTGGTGGACACCGTGGTGGTGGACACCCTGGTGGAGGACACCCTGGTGGTGGACACCCTGGTGGTGGACACCCTGGTGGTGGACACCCTGGTGGTGGACACCCTGGTGGAGGACACCCTGGTGGTGGACACCCTGGTGGAGGACACCCTGGTGGTGGACACCCTGGTGGAGGACACCCTGGTGGTGGACACCCTGGTGGAGGACACCCTGGTGGTGGACACCCTGGTGGTGGACACCCTGGTGGTGGACACCCTGGTGGTGGACACCCTGGTGGAGGACACCCTGGTGGAGGACACCGTGGTGGTGGACACCCTGGTGGTGGACACCCTGGTGGTGGACACCCTGGTGGTGGACACCCTGGTGGTGGACACCCTGGTGGTGGACACCCTGGTGGTGGACACCCTGGTGGTGGACACCCTGGTGGAGGACACCCTGGTGGAGGACACCGTGGTGGTGGACACCCTGGTGGAGGACACCCTGGTGGTGGACACCCTGGTGGTGGACACCCTGGTGGTGGACACCCTGGTGGAGGACACCCTGGTGGAGGACACCCTGGTGGTGGACACCCTGGTGGTGGACACCCTGGTGGTGGACACCCTGGTGGTGGACACCCTGGTGGTGGACACCCTGGTGGTGGACACCCTGGTGGAGGACACTGGCGTGCCTGCTGCAGGAGAGTGAGAGCCCCCAGGTGTAGAGGTACCTGGCCCTGGTGTACCAGGGTCAGGTACTGTGTACCACCACTACACGCTGCTCCTGCCACCACTCCTCACTTATGGTAATTAACTAGACCTAAATATGGTCCTGATTCTGAGGAGAAAGTCAAGGACATGAGACCAGGAACTTTGACAAACTTAATCCTGATAATTACTTAGATTAATAAATGATTATTAAGTTCTATACTTGTTAATAATTACAGTCGTCATTATTTCACTTAGAGAATCACTGCACATTCCCAGCACCAAGTCGACTCAAGATGATATGCTCAAAGATTAACAATAGGAAAATGTATTAAAATGACAATTAACTTTAAAATTCAAATTTATTAATAATAATCAATGGTATCCTAACATCCTACATTAGAGGCAATGGTTCAAGCCACTAGCAGGTAAATACTCCAGTAACAACTTACCAGATATTTGTAAATTGATCCGTCCAGTAAGGTCACCTGACCCCCCCCCCCCCCTGCCTCTCAACACACCTTCCCCACCAAGTTTCAGCTCACACGAAAATTACTTAGGAAAGTTAAACTGAGTCACTTAGTTTCGAGAGTTCCTGACTTTGAGTAGATGTCATTTATCAAGTAAATGTAACTGTGCTTCCGACACCTGTGTAACACGGCACAGTTGCGTCAGGTTAGGTTAGTAATGTGTCTCACTGTGTATAGCGACTCATGGAGCAGGCAGTGAACGGCAGCCACCAGTCATAGTCTGGTGACGGTATCTGGTCCCTCCACCAGTCATACAGTCTGGTGACGGTATCTGGTCCCTCCACCAGTCATACAGTCTGGTGACTGGTCTCTGGTCCCTCCACCAATCATACAGTCTGGTGACTGGTCTCTGGTCCCTCCACCAATCATACAGTCTGGTGACTGGTCTCTGGTCCCTCCACCAGTCATACAGTCTGGTGACTGGTCTCTGGTCCCTCCACCAATCATACAGTCTGGTGACTGGTCTCTGGTCCCTCCACCAGTCATACAGTCTGGTGACGGTATCTGGTCCCTCCACCAGTCATACAGTCTGGTGACGGTATCTGGTCCCTCCACCAGTCATACAGTCTGGTGACGGTATCTGGTCCCTCCACCAGTCATACACAGTCTGGTGACGGGTATCTGGTCCCTCCACCAGTCATACACAGTCTGGTGACGGGTATCTGGTCCCTCCACCAGTCATACAGTCTGGTGACGGGTCTCTGGTCCCTCCACCAGTCATACACAGTCTGGTGACGGGTCTCTGGTCCCTCCACCAGTCATACACAGTCTGGTGACTGGTATCTGGTCCCTCCACCAGTCATACACAGTCTGGTGACGGGTCTCTGGTCCCTCCACCAGTCATACACAGTCTGGTGACTGGTCTCTGGTCCCTCCACCAGTCATACACAGTCTGGTGACTGGTATCTGGTCCCTCCACCAGTCATACACAGTCTGGTGACTGGTATCTGGTCCCTCCACCAGTCATACACAGTCTGGTGACGGGTCTCTGGTCCCTCCACCAGTCATACAGTCTGGTGACTGGTATCTGGTCCCTCCACCAGTCATACACAGTCTGGTGACGGGTATCTGGTCCCTCCACCAGTCATACACAGTCTGGTGACGGGTCTCTGGTCCCTCCACCAGTCATACACAGTCTGGTGACGGTATCTGGTCCCTCCACCAGTCATACACAGTCTGGTGACTGGTCTCTGGTCCCTCCACCAGTCATACACAGTCTGGTGACTGGTCTCTGGTCCCTCCACCAGTCATACACAGTCTGGTGACTGGTATCTGGTCCCTCCACCAGTCATACACAGTCTGGTGACGGGTCTCTGGTCCCTCCACCAGTCATACAGTCTGGTGACGGGTCTCTGGTCCCTCCACCAGTCATACACAGTCTGGTGACTGGTATCTGGTCCCTCCACCAGTCATACACAGTCTGGTGACGGGTCTCTGGTCCCTCCACCAGTCATACACAGTCTGGTGACTGGTCTCTGGTCCCTCCACCAGTCATACACAGTCTGGTGACGGGTCTCTGGTCCCTCCACCAGTCATACACAGTCTGGTGACTGGTCTCTGGTCCCTCCACCAGTCATACACAGTCTGGTGACGGGTCTCTGGTCCCTCCACCAGTCATACACAGTCTGGTGACTGGTCTCTGGTCCCTCCACCAGTCATACACAGTCTGGTGACTGGTCTCTGGTCCCTCCACCAGTCATACACAGTCTGGTGACTGGTATCTGGTCCCTCCACCAGTCATACACAGTCTGGTGACGGGTCTCTGGTCCCTCCACCAGTCATACAGTCTGGTGACGGGTCTCTGGTCCCTCCACCAGTCATACACAGTCTGGTGACTGGTCTCTGGTCCCTCCACCAGTCATACACAGTCTGGTGACTGGTCTCTGGTCCCTCCACCAGTCATACACAGTCTGGTGACTGGTATCTGGTCCCTCCACCAGTCATACACAGTCTGGTGACTGGTCTCTGGTCCCTCCACCAGTCATACACAGTCTGGTGACTGGTATCTGGTCCCTCCACCAGTCATACACAGTCTGGTGACGGGTCTCTGGTCCCTCCACCAGTCATACAGTCTGGTGACTGGTCTCTGGTCCCTCCACCAGTCATACTTCCACAACTACCATTACAATCGCCGCCACAAACACCGCCACAACCACCGCCACAAACACCACCACAAAACACCGCCACAGCCACCGCCACAAACACCACAAACACCGCCACAAACACCACAAAACACCGCCACAAACACCACAAACACCACCACAAACACCGCCACAAACACCACAAACACCACCACAAACACCGCCACAAACACCACAAACACCACCACAAACACCGCCACAAACACCACCACAACACCGCCATAAATACCGCCACAAACACCACAAACACCCACAAACACCCACAAACACACAAACACCACCACAAACACCACCACAAACACAGCCAAAAATACCGCCACAAACCCACAAACACCACCACAAACACCGCCACAAACACCGCTATAAATACCACAAACACCGCCACAAACACCCGCTACAAACACCACAAACACCGCCACAAACGCCACAAACACCGCCACAAACGCCACAAACACCGCCACCACGCCACAAAACACCGCCACAAACACCACAAACACCGCCACAACACCACAAACACCGCCACAAACACCACAAACACCGCCACAAACACCGCCACAAACACCGCCACAAACACCACAAACACCGCCACAAACACCACAAACCCGCCACAAAAAACACAAACACCGCTACAAACACCACCACAAACACCGCCACAAACGCCACAAACACCGCCACAAACACCACAAACACCGCCACAAACACCACAAACACCGCCACAAAAAACACAAACACCGCCACAAACACCACCACAAACACCGCCACAAGCGCCACAAACACCGCCACAAACACCACAAAACACCGCCACAAACACCATCAGGACAACACCGCCACAAACGCCACAAACACCGCCACAAACACCGCCATAAATACCACAAACACCGCCATAAATACCACAAACACCGCCATAAATACCACAAACACCGCCATAAATACCACAAACACCACAAAACCACCGCCACAAACGCCACAAACACCGCCACACAAACACCACAAACACCGCCACAAACCCCACAAACACCGCCACAAACACCGCCACAAAAAACACAAACACCGCCACAAACACCACCACAAAACACCGCAACAAACACCACAAACACCGCCACAAACACCACAAACACCGCCCACAAACGCCACAAACACCGCCACAAACACCACAAACACCGCCACAAAAAACACAAAACACCGCCACAAACACCATCACAAACACCGCCACAAACGCCACAAACACCGCCACAAACACTGCCATAAATACCACAAACACCACAAACACCGCCATAAATACCACAAACACCACAAAACACCACCACAAACACCACCACAAACACCAACCACAAACACCACCACAAACACCGCTACCAAAACACCACCACAAACACCACCACAAACACCGCTACAAACACCACCACAAACACCACCACAAACACTGCCATAAATACCACAAACACCACAAACACCGCCATAAATACCACAAACACCACAAACACCACCACAAACACCACCACAAACACCACCACAACACCCACAAAACACCACCTACAAACACCACCACAAACACCACCACAAACACCGCTACAAACACCGCTACAAACACCACCACAAACACCACCACAAGCACCACCACAAACACCCCACAAACACCACCACAAGCACCACCACAAACCCACCATCAAAACACCGCCAACAAACACCACCAACAAAACACCACAAACACCGCCACAAACACCGCCACCAACACCACCACAAACACCCACCACAAACACCACCACAAACACCGCCACAAAACACCGCCACAAACACCACCACAAACACCACCACAAACACCACCACAAACACCACCACAAACACCACCACAAGCAACCACCACAAACACCACAAACACCACCACAAACACCGCCACAAACACCAGCAACATTACACTAGCACCTTTTCATTGTATTGAACATGGAGAATTTCAAAGCTGGAATGTTAGTTCCTGGTGACAATATACAGATATTTACCTCATTATAAAGGCAGTGAAGAAAATCTTTCGTAACAAAATGTTTCTTAATTGTTAAATGACGATCAATTTTTACAAACTTACAATAAATTCCTAAAATATTTGTCAGTCAAATTCCTACTACATTCTCTGAATCGTTGTTAATGTTGAGAATGTTTCATGTATATAAAGTTAGACTCGTCAGAGGCCAGAAACACTTGGCAAGACTCTACTTATAACTTATGGATGTGTATGACTCCCAGGTGACATAATATGGTGAGTGACGGCACATGCCACGGACGGTGGCAACAGTCTGCACGACTCTGGCGACGGTGAGTTGACAGTGACGTCACGTGGTAAAAACTGGTCCTGGCATAGTGGTGTTGCAACCCACCCGACCACCCTGGCCTCAAGGTCCAGC
>WNGS01039366.1:0-12214 GCA_020271785.1 Procambarus virginalis
AACGTAATGCAGGAAGCTCTCCGGATTCCTCTGCCTCCAGCTGTGCCAACAGCTGCTGGATCGATCGTCTGGCTGGGAAAGTAGGTAAAGCAATGGAAATACAAATATATAAATGGTAACGTGAACGCTGTCCACTCTGGAGACCAACAAAAGAAGTAAAATACCATAAAATATAAACTTAAAAGAAATAATAAAGTAAATAATGTAACAAAATAAAGAAAAAATAACAAGGAATAATAGAACGCCCCCAGCTGCGCCCTCAGCTGCTGGACCCTCGGCTGGACCCTCCTCCGCTGGTACAACAGCAGCTGTGCTTGGGCCCCCAGGGGCATGCTCAGCAGGAACACCGCCATTTGGGCTGTCCGCTGCTGGGACATCGGCTGGGACCGGATCAGCCGGTACAACAGCAGCCGTGCTTGGCCCCCTGGGTCACGCTCAGCTGGAACCCCACCAGCTGTGCCGTCAGCTGCCGGGTCATCGGCTGGGACCACCTCAGCCGGAACAGCAGCTGTGCTTGGCCCCCAGGGGCATGCTCGGCGCGGAACAGAACCGTCTGTGCCATCAACTGCTGGGACATCGGCTGGTACCACATCAGCCGGAACAACAGCAGCTGTGCTTGGCCCCGGGGCCGAGCACAGCTGGAAAACCACCAGCTATGACATCGGCTGCTGGATCATCGGCCGGTACCACATCAGCCGGAACTACAGCAGCTGTGCTTAGCCCCCCAGGGGCATGCACAGCTGGAACACCGCCAGCTGTGCCCTCGGCTGCTAGACATCACCCGGGACCACACCCGCCGGAACAACAGCAGCTGTGCTCGGCCCCAGGGCATGCTCAGCATTGGATCACCACCAGCCGTGCCAACAGCTGCTGGATCATCGGCTGGGACCACATCAGCCGGAACAACAGCAGCTGTGCTCAGCCCCCAGGGGCATGCTCAGCTTGGCTCACCACCTGCTGTGCCAACAGTTGCTGGATCATCGGCTGGCACCACAATCAGCCGGAACAACAGCAGCTGTGCTGTTCCCCCAGGGGCTAGCTCAGCATGCCAGCCCTCGGCTCCTGGACCATCGGCGGGAATCACTTCCGCCGGAACATCAGCAGCCGGGACAGGCGCTGGGTACACGCCGGGCACCGGGGACAATCCCAACTACAACAGCGCGCAGCACACGCTGGCGTGGAGGGGAACACGGGCAGGACTGTACCTTAGGATAATGGAGAAAGGCCAGCTGCTCCGGCATAATTCTAATCTGGAAAAATATATTTTTATTAAAAAATTAGACGAAATAAAGAGCTGGCGACGCCAAATAAACATGACGAACCAAGCACCAGTTAGGTTAGGTTCGGGTTGGTTTGGTTTGGTTAAGTTAGGTTAGGGTAGTTTAGGTTAGGTCAGCCCAACCTAACATATTCATTCAGTACCAACGTAATGCCAGGAAGCTCTCTGGCTTCCTCCGGGCCTCCGGCTGTGCCACCACTGCTGGATCGTCGGTTGGGAAAGTAAGGTAAGCAATAGAAATAACAAATATAAATAGTAATGTGAACACTGTCCACTCCGGAGACCAACAAAGGGAAATAAATACAATAAAGTACTAAAAAAATTTTTAAAAGAAATAAATAAAATAAATAATATACAACAGCGGTACAACAGCCGGTACCACAGTACCGGTACAACAGCAGCCGTGCTTGGCCCCCAGGGTCACGCTCAGCTGGAACACCGCCAGCTGTGCCGTCGGCTGCTGGAACCTCGGCTGGGACCACCTCAGCCGGAACAGCAGGAGTGCTTGGCCCCCAGGGGCATGCTCAGCTCGGAACACCACCGGCTGTGCCATCAACTGCTGGGACATCGGCTGGTACCACATCAGCCGGAACAACAGCAGCTGTGCTTGGCCCCGGGGTCGAGCACAGCTGGAACACCCCCACCTGTGTCATCAGCTGCTGGATCATCGGCTGGGACCGCATCAACCGGAACAACAGCAGCTGTGCTTGGCCCCCAGGGGGCATGCTCGGCTGGCACACCATCAGCTGGGCCAACGACTGCTGACTGACGGCCGGGACCACATCAGCCTGACATCGGCGGCTGGGCTTGGCCCACAGGGGCATGTTTAGCCGGCACACCGTCTGCCGGCCTATCAGCTGCCGGGTCATCAGCAGCGTTATCACGTCAGCCAAGACATCAGTAGCTGGGCCTTGCCTGAGGCAGCCGGGCCATTAGCTGCTGGACCTTTGGCAGGGACTACTTCAGCCGGAAACAGCAGCTAGGCCCGCGCAGGAGCAAAATATCATAGATAAATGATCAGCATGGATAAATAAATGAGGGGAAAAATAAATGGGAAAAATGAAAACACATAGCCAGACATAATGACTGTTTAAGAAATAAGCCCTTCTTTGTGCGTACCCCAACATTGCATAGGGTAACTGGCACTAGGCTCCTTCGCTATGTGCCATGACATTCTCCCTAGTTGCATCAAATGCTGCACTGGCGTACTGATCAGATAGGTTAAAGGCATTGAGTAATGTGGCCTTCCGGAACACAATGCAGTAACACACAGACTTCAGACTTCGAAGACGCCTGAATCTTTTCCCACATTCTCGACACTCATGAGGGCAAACCGCCAATGAATTAACATGTGTGTTAGATATAGTTTCACGTTCTTAAAACTCCAGCCACACTCTGCACACTCGAAACGGCGTTCCTCTGAATGCCTTAACAAGTGTCTCTTCCGATGGCCAAGACGACGGAGACTCTTCCCACACTCTGGACACTCGTGAGGTTTGTCAACCGAATGCGCTAAAATGTGAGTCGCCATATGACGAAACAGACTAACCTCTTCGCGCACTTGGGACACTCGTGAGGATTGTCATCTACACTTGTGGGGGCTGTACACTTGTGGGGAATGTCAGCCGAATGGAATAAAATAGGAGAATGCACTAAATTGTGAGTCATCATATGACGAAGCAGACTGAAGCTCTCCCCACACTAGGGACACTCGAGAGGTTTGTCCTCTACGCTTGTGGGTTTTGTCAGCCGAATGTAAAAAATATAAGGGGACCTACTTCGAAGATGGCTGAACCTCTTCCCAGCACCTCCTCGTTACCGTGCACCAACAGGGTCCGTAGAATTACCCAAATCTACCCAAATCTACCCAAATGTACCCAAATCCTCTTTGCATTACGTAAGTAATGAAGAAATATGATATATTTACTTACTGTAATGTTGGTGCTGCACGTAGAACATGATCAAACCTATTTTCACTCTGAAATAATGTAATTTTATATTGAAATTTGAAGTAAATATGTAGCAGGTGACGCCATAGGAAGTCGACGGTCCAAGCGACAAAATTGTGGAGCGACTTATCCAAGATATATGGTCGCCTGGAGAGTGTTTGCTGCCATAGCAGCCTCCTGTACACAGTGACCCAGTCGTCGCACTTCTTGCTCAAATTGTAGCAAATTTAATTATTTATATTAACAAGTAGAATGGGTATTTGTAATAATATCTTTCATAAATAGCCACAAAACATTTAATATTTATTATAAAAAATGTGTCTGGAAGTTAAATCAACTCCACAGGACAATAATTTTGTTACATAGATAATAAAGTTTGTATGCGTTCGCTACTTAAACTACTCGTGTCCTTTTCGTTCATAGAACACCGAACCCAACACGCTCTCTGATATATTACTTAATTAATAGAGATTCACAAATAAAACTTATATATGTATATGTTATCAGAAAGGCAGAGATAAAAATAGTTTTTGTGAATCCATCACAAAGATTATATCATATTAGAGAGGAAAGATATTCATATTTTATACAAGGTTTCTTGGCCGACGTTCTCCCTATCGATGGGAACTATGACCTTTCGAAGATCAATGTTAATTTCATTGTAATAAACGAAATTTTCTGTCATAATAAAGATAGAAATATAAGTTGCATGTTAATACTTTAGCATAAATATAACTGAAGTGAAAGTGAAGATATATGCCTTTTTATAGTTATGTGATGGCTATCTCAGGGAGTGTGAAGGCCTGCAAACAAATGAATCAATTGTGTAATTCCTTTGCATATATGCAAAGTAACATTAAAGTTCTATATGTCAGCATAAACACAGATCTAGACGATAATGTGACTACATTTCAAGGAAAATATATCTTAAATGAAACCCAAGATATGGTTAAATATATAGCCAATACCACACCATCGCCGGTGTCCGGACACCGGCGATGGTGTCGCTGAACTTCCAATGCATCAGTGTCCTGCCAGGCGGGCAATACAGGCTTCACAATTCAGATAAAATTTGTAATTCGGAGAGATGCGTTGATAAACGCAAAATGTTTTATATTTTAAATACAGATATAAACTTTGTTTTCAGACGTTTATTGCAACAATATCTCAAGTATAAGAACCAAGATATATTTTGGATTTAACAATTTCCTATAAAGTTGCAATGCTACCTTAATTGTATATGATCATCATCATATACAGAAAGAAATTAACTTATAAAATGTCGAGGTAAAGATAGACGTATGTTAATTATGACACAGGATCGCTCTTAAGAACTGCTAAGGCTGCAGTAAATAAAGACAGTATTGAACGGAATCTTGAATTATCAAATAGGTCCCTTAAAAATGTCATTAGACGAGAACTCCAGGATGAATTTGAAGAAAGTAGAACTGTGCAAACTGGAATTAGCAGGTCCATTGTACATCACAATGAAATGTGTGAAGTAAAACATGTGTATGGTGCAAGTAACAAAGTCAGTAGACTAACAGATGTTGTCACAGCTCGTATAAGACTTGGCTACAAGTATCTCTGGCAGTTCGGCTTGTATAGGGATCTAGATGAAGTAAAGTGTAAAGTGTGTGGACAAAGACAGGGACACACACTCGAACACTATATCTTGGATTGTAGTAAAATTGAGCCATTTAGAGATAAATCTAAGCTCACTCTGTATGATATGGCAACCGATCTTATTACCATGGATAAATTATCTGAAATCCTTGCACTGTATCCACATTTCGCTTCCAGTAGATAAACGACATATGAGATTCAGAAACAAGTAGTGTACTGTGAGGACTAATAATAAACAGAAGCTCCCCTATGACTCTGTAATATCCCCATTGGTCAAACTATTATGTATTAGCGATAAGACCTACCATTAATGTATGATGGCTTACTGTTAATATGTAGCTCTTGAAATAGCACTTACTCTGTAACTAGCTGACATTGTAACTATAAGGTGTAAATGATAGATGTAATTGTTAATGTAATAATCTAAGATGAGGTCTGATAAAGACCTTTTGTGCCCTCTGTAATGCTTTTGCGCTACCGCTCACAGGATGAGTATGGGGTGCACAATAAACTAGCCGCCTTCGGCGGCAACAATCAACAAACTTAATTATAAACCATAATATTATAACTATAACAATTCATTGTGTTGGGGACAGGAAGCCACAGTATATTCATACACGATAGGCTTTTATCAAGGTCATCCTTAAGGTCGAATTACTGACCCCGCCTAGGATGCAACCCCACAACAAGCTGACTAACTCCTGAGTACCTACTTACTGCTTGGTGAACAGTCGCATTACGTGAGAGGAAATGTACCCAACCATTTCTGTCCCGCCCAGGATTCGAACACGGAATCTCGATTGTGTGTCGAGAACGAACACGACTGTAATACTGGGACACTTAAATATATGATGATATGTTTTATATCATCGGAAACATAAAATATATTTGCAAATATTGGTCATTAAAGTATTTTGGAAACAGAGGTGTATTTTAGTTACCTTAATATAGAGCACGAATATCCTGTGACTCATCCTGTGAATGGTAGTTTATTGTGCATCCCATACTCATCCTGTGAGTCCTGTTTACGTGCACCCTATACTCATCCTCTGTGCGGTAATTTATTGTGCAACCCATACCCATCCTGTGACCTGTAATTTATTGTGCAACCCATACTAATCCTGTGACCTGTAGTTTATTGTGCACCCTCATACTCATCCTGTGAGTCATATAGGACATTGTGCAACCCTTTCTCATCGCATGAATCTTTGTTTACTTTGCTCTCCATACTAATCCTCTGCGCGAGTTTCTTGTGCAACCCATACCCATCATGTGAGTGGTAGTTCATTGTGTACACTATACTCATCCTGTGAGCATAGGGTACACAATGAGTTCATTTGTACTCCATACTCATCATCAAGAAGTGTATTTTACCAGCATTGTAATATAAATTAAGAATAAAGGCTTAACTGGATTACGGACTCATAATCAAAATAAGAGCCATCACTAATTATCATGACAAACGGCCTAGGCTCCACTTCCGCCTTCGACAAGCTGCCGCCGGAGGTGGGTAGTTTATTGTGCACCCCCGCACCCCCAGCCCTGGGGAGCGGGCATTGGAATGTGGACATGTGAACCATTAACCCCCCCTCACTCCTCCTGTTAACAATAATACAAATAATAATACAAACTAAAAAACTAATAATATTAATAAAAATAATAAAAAAAACTTACTGTAATACCCTTGTGCTTGAATGAAGGTGAAGGAAAGACTCAATAAATGTGTAAGCGTATTATAAACAAAATTTTTCGATCTAACCTTCATTCTTTCTCAATGTGCTGTATACCATGAAATGATTATACAATGTTCTATTGTGAACATTGTATACAGGGCCTCAGGATATACATCCCCACAACAATTAACTAGCTCCCAGGTACCTAATTACTGCTAGGTGAACAGCAGGTCATCTAGCAGTGAACACCACCTGCCAGCTCACCTAGTAATGAACACCACCTGCACATCGCACCGCACCACTTGCCAGCAGGTGCAGAAGTACGATGGAGAGAGCAAAGTATACAATATTTCAAGTATAAGAATAGAGATATATTTAGGATTTAACGTTTTCTTATAAAGTTTCAATAATACCTTTATTTCATGGTGCTACATAGCCTTCCCGGCTTGGTGCCTTCTTTGATAATTACTTACTTACATTTATTGAACTTTATCATCATCATTTACAAAAAGAAATTAACATAAAAAGTAGTCATTTTAATACACAACAGGCATAACTGTGACGTGCTTATCTCTGAAGCTAGACACAGATATAATGAAATAATCAATGATGGAGTCAGAGTTTGTCTCCTGTGGATTCCTTCCCATATTGGTCTTCGAATGCATGATAGAACTGATGAGTTGGCCAAGACTTTTGCTCATAAAGAGGGAATTGATTACCAACTTGGACTGCCTTTGAGCAGCCTGAGGGCAGTAATATTCCGGGAACATCAACTAAATTTCGGAGACTTAAGGCAAAGTGAAATTCACACCAGTTACTCCATCTATCATCATTCTGTTATGCAAGAAGTACCGCACGTCTGTGAGTCGTCCAATAAGATTAGCAGACTTCTAGATGTTACCACTGCTAGGCTTAGGCTCGGCTACAAGTACCTCTGGGAATTTGTAACATCTGCTGATGTAGATTTGACTAAATGTAAACTCTGTCAGCAGAACTAATCACATACTTTGCGTCATTCTATAACGAAATGTGAAAAAATCACGGAATTTAGAGATAACACCATCACTGGTTTCCAAGAAATGTGTAAGTACTTCATTCATAATGATGTGCTGCCCGAAATCTTAGCGAAGTATCCAAAATTTGCTTACTGTAGGTAATGCATGCACATGACTGTAAAGTTGCCGCCCAGTTGGGTGGGTGTGGAGCACATGACTGTAAAGCTGCCGCCCAGTTGGGTGGGTGTGGAGCAAGACTAGTAACTGTGCGACTCACCATAGATGTAAAGTGCCTTGTATAGTGATTGTTGTGAGCCTCTTGTTGATCACTTGTGACACAAAAGATTATTGATGTGTGTATTTGTGTGGGTGATTAAATATGTATGTGTATGTATATATGTATACGTATGTATATGTACATGTATGCATAAGTATGTGTACATGTATATATAACGTTAATAATTTTGTAACTAGCGTCAAAAGATTGTTATTTGCTTAGCTAAACGAACTAGAGAGGTCAGTTCCTGAACCGATTAAGTGCCTCTGTAATCCTTAATTTACACCACCGCCCACGGAATGGGTATGGGGTGCATACTAAAGAAAGAAATTGAAAAACAGAAGTAGATATGTATGTAAATTATGATGCCGGATAGGATCACTATTAAGAACTTAATTATAAACCACAATATGTTCTATATTATCAAAAATTCGGAAACATGCCATATATTTTCAAATATTTGTAATTAAAGTACTTATTTAGGAAATATGCATTTTAGTTACCCTAGTTAGCTCTGAGAACACACCTTCTTGCAGCAAGAATTTCTTTCTACCAATCTGAGAGATGCTAATGAGACCAGTCTCGACCCACTGGACAGGTCATGAACAACAATCAACTATAGCACCATCTATGTCAGAAGATATTCAAAATGTTCTTGATATCATTCAAATTGTCAATACGAGAGCAGAATACATAAGTTGAGTGATGTCAAAGGAATCATATTGACTGACCGAGCCCCATTGTAAATATTTGTGGCTTCCTGACCATAAAGTTACCGCCGCGGTCGAGGGTAAGAGACCGGATGTATTTATTATGCTTCGTCTTGAGGCAAAACCCAATACCTTAAGCCATATTGATGCTCTGTCCACAGATCATTCTCTCTCTCTCAAATCACATACACTGATGTTTTCCTACACCGCCCCACGGGTGCAGCTGCAAGTGCAGTTGCCTCTACCCATCAGACAGAACTATTTGCCTTGCTTCTTACACTAAAATGTGTTCAAGTCTCCAAACTTGATGCATTAATTGTAAGTGATTTTCTATCATCCTTTAATTACGCTTAACTCTCTAAGACACAATTGTAACATGACCGGGTCTGAAGCTAGACAGAGAAAACACAACATTATTAGTGATGGTCACAGAATCCATTTCATGTGAATTCCATCCTCGTTGGCCTGCGAAACTTAAGGAATGGTCCAGAAAATATCTACGAAAGTTTAACTCAAGTTTGAAGATACTTCAGCTGATACTTAGATACTTCCAGTAAGTGTAAAGATAAGTGTTGACGATACTACCTTCATCTATTCAGACCCCAACCCAAACACACTAAATAATAATGTAAATAACAAAGTTACAAAGTCCACTCATGGATGTAAACCAACAAACTCCCACTAAACATAAAACAGACAGACTACATTTTATTTGAAAGTAAATCCTCAAACCAAATTAAATTTAAGATAGACAATGTTAACATTAGCAATAAAAATTATGGAAAGTTCCTTGAGCTATACATAGACAAGAAACTGAACTTCAGCATCCACATACAACACATATGTGGGTGCTGAGAGAGAGAGAGAGAGAGAGAGAGAGAGAGAGAGAGAGAGAGAGAGAGAGAGAGAGAGAGAGAGAGAGAGAGAGAGAGAGAGAGAGAGAGAGAGAGAGAGAGAGAGAATGAGCGAGAATGTAAAAATATACACTGAGGACAGGCAGCTTGTGCATGTCTATTCGTTAGGCGTATATCGAGGTCCACCTCCAAGGTCGATCTACTGACCTTCTCCACATTCACCTGGGCACTAGGAGTCTCGAACCACCAACCCCAGGAGCAGGAGACAGTAACTCTATTAACTGCTTTACCTACAGCATAAAGAAGGATTACAGAAACAAGAAATCGCAGTGGTTAACTGCTTCTGGAATCCTTCCTCGAATGTAGATGTTACTGGTTCTTTGAGTATGTAAGTGAACAATAAAGAACTAATGATACAAATTAAATGTTTGGTATAAAATATGTGTATGTGACGTATATTCATATAAGCACAAACGTTGCGGTGTTCAGAGTGGGGACAGTTTCCACAGACCCCTGCCCACAGTTCCTAAAAACCAATTTAGCAATCATGTGTCCATTTTGAACAAATCATTTACAAATATTTTGAACGTTTGTTAAAGAATTGTCTCTGAACATAGTGACGGAGGGTGTGCAAATAATTTTGTTGACAGTTTACATTTGGTCAGGTTTACATTAAGGTTCCTGCAAATGTTGAATTTTCGGAGGACAAGACGGCTGCAGAAATCTTTACAATTTGTGGAGGAATAACGATCAACAGCCGTATGCCAGTTAGTGTTAAAGGTGATGACAATTGTATATTCAGTGCTATCTCACTTGCTGTGTGTGGGGACGAAACGAGATCAGGAGAAATTAGAGCAAGAACAACTACTGAGATAATAGACCAATGGGACTGGAAATATAGCACAGCATGATAACACGGATTTAAACCTAGTTTCTCCCGATTTCAAAGAAGTTTGTCTCCATTCTGCCTTGCCTGGAAAAGATTCATCAGTTATGACAATGTATGCAGCAAGTTCTGTTGTAAACAGAGAAATAATATCAGTATATCCGTCTGTCAACGGCTTCCTTGACAGCTGTATACCTATTCTCAATACAAAATTTATGCCTCGGTGTGAAGTGAAGCAGGCTCCCATTTATATTATGTGGAGCGGCAATCTCAAGTAAGGAGATAAAACATGGACACAACCATTTTGTTCCATTAATGTCCTTGCCTCCACTGGGTCACATATCTATAGACAGTACCCAAAGCACTATGACATCCACATCTCTGAGTTTGTGTCGATCACCATTATCTGTACCACCCATGTACACATCAACTCCAATCGGAAAGGATTTTACTCATTTTGTGTCCAAAATACAGTATGACTTTAAGGAGACACACTATTTTAAAGAAGCTTTTTAAATAAGCAATTATCAGAGAAGACACCATGCCGGGAAGGCTATGTAGCACCATCAAATAAAGGTATTATTGAAACTTTGTAGGAAAACGTTAAATATAAATATATCTCTATACTATACTTGAAATATTGTATACTTTGCTCTCTCCATCGTACTTCTGCACCTGCTGGCAAGTGGTGCGGTGCGATGTGCAGGTGGTGTTCATTACTAGGTGAGCTGGCAGGTGGTGTTCACTGCTAGATGACCTGCTGTTCACCTAGCAGTAATTAGGTACCTGGGAGCTAGTTAATTGTTGTGGGGATGTATATCCTGAGCCCTGTATACAATGTTCACAACAGAACAATGTATAATCATTTCATGGTATACAGCACATTGAGAAAGAATGAAGGTTAGATCGAAAATTTTGTTTATAATACGCTTACACATTTATTGGGTCTTTCCTTCATCTTCATTCAAGCACAAGAGTATTACAGTAATATTTATTTTTTTATGCACAATATTTTATTAATCTTATTAGTTTTTTTAATTTTTTATTATTATTAGTATTTTTGTTAACAAGATGAGTGAGGGGTGGGGGTTTAGTTAGTTTAGTTCATTTATTATGCACCCCATACCCATCCCGTGGGCGGTAGTGGAAAGGGTTACAGAGGCACATAATGGGCTCAGGGACTGAACCCCACAATTCATTTAGCTAAGCAAGTTACAATCTAATGAGCTAGTTACAAATTCAATATAAGTCGTCACATCAACAATGGGTTCGAGATCGACCTCAAATACAGGTTCTAAATAAGCAACTGACATATGGGAAAGCTAGTGTCACAATTTATATATTTGTCCTGCACACCGCCCCCCATCCATGGGGCAGCGGTGGATAGGTTACAATCACTCAGTTACTACCTACAGTTAGCAAACTGGGGATATTTGGCTAAAATTTCTGGTAGCAGATCATTTTGAATGAAATATTTACACATCGCTGGAACATTAGTTATAGAATTGTCTCTAAATTCACGTATCTTTTCGCACTCCATCACATAGTGACGGAGGGTGCGAATAATTTTGTTGACACAGTTTACATTTGGTCAGGTCTACATCAGCAGATAATGAGAATTCCCAGAGATACTTGTAACCGAGTCTAAGCCGAGCAGTATAACATCTAGAAGTCTGCTGATTTTATTGGATGATCCATATGTGTGGCTCCTCTTGCATGATAGTATGATGAGATGGAATTACTGGTGTCAATTTCACTTTGCCTCAGATCTACCGAGTCTAAGCCGAGCAGTAGTAAATCTAGAAGGGGGGGGGGGGGGGGTTTTAATGGTTCAACATGTCCACTTCCAATGCCCCTCCTCCCCAGGCTGGGGGTGCGGGGTGCACAATAAACTACCCACCTCCGGCGGCAGCTGTCGAAGGCGGAAGTGGAGGCCTAGGCCGTTTGTCATGATAATTAGTGATG
>WNGS01039376.1:9475-20344 GCA_020271785.1 Procambarus virginalis
CATTCTGTACTTAACAGTTGTATGGTATGGCAACATTCTGTAGTTAGAGAATGGCAACATTTGTTCTAGTATAACTGCTGGAACATCTGTTCTTGAATGGTTGTGGGAACATCTGTTCTTAAGCGACAGAGTGATTGTTCTTAAGTGATTATTGGAACATGAATCCTTGAGAGATGGCGGAACATTTGTTCTTAAATGAAGGAATATTTGTTCTTGAATCATTGGGGGAACATTTGTTCTTGAGTCATTAATGTTTATACAAAACATTTGTTTGGGAGAGAACAGTTACGTGACAACTGAACAGTTACGTGACAACTGAACAGTCACGTGACAACTGAACAGTTACGTGACAACTGAACAGTTACGTGACAACTGAACAGTTACGTGACAACTGAACAGTTACGTGACAACTGAACAGTCACGTGACAACTGAACAGTCACGTGACAACTGAACAGTCACGTGACAACTGAACAGTCACGTGACAACTGAACAGTCACGTGACAACTGAACAGTGACGTGACAACTGAGAGTCGTGTAACAAAAGCCATAACTGAACGTGTTATCAAGTCACCTATGACGCGGATGACGTCACGTCATAACATGACTTCTTTATTACCAGTCACGTCCACTGTTGAGGCGGTGTGTGTGTCCTCACACGTGGGTGTCCTCCGGGCACGTGACGGTCCCTCCGGGCACGTGACGGTCCCTCCGGGCACGTGATGGTCCCTCCGGGCACGTGACGGTCCCTCCGGGCACGAGACGGTCCCTCCGGGCACCTGATGGTCCCTCCGGGCACGTGATGGTCCCTCCGGGCACGTGACGGTCCCTCCGGGCACGTGACGGTCCCTCCGGGCACGAGATGGTCCCTCCGAGCACGTAACGGTCCCTCCGGGCACGAGATGGTCCCTCCGAGCACGTGACGGTCCCTCCGGGCACGTGACGGTCCCTCCGGGCACGAGACGGTCTCTGTGGGCACGTGACGGTCCCTCCGGGCCAACCTATCAACAGTACCTCGTCAGACATAACCTATGGCTGTACTTCTGAAGACTCCGTAACGACTGCGTCCAGTAACCATCGTTCCTAAAAGTGTGACACCTGGGTTCTGGGAGTTGTTCTACTCCCCAAGCCCGGCCCGAGGCCAGGCTCGACATGTGAGAGTTTGGTCCACCAGGCTGTTGCTTGGAGTGGCCCGCAGGCCCACATACCCACCACAGCCCGGTTGGTCCGGCAATTCTTGGAGAAAACAATGTATAGTTTCCTCGTGAAGATGTCCACGGTTGTTCCGGCAATATTTCTTATAGTCGCTGGGAGGACGTTGAACAACCGCGGACCTCTGATGTTCATACAATGTTCTCTGATTGTGCCTATGGCACCTCTGCTCTTTACTGGTTCTATTCTGCATTTTCTTCCATATCGTTCACTCCAGTACGTTGTTATTTTACTGTGTAGATTTGGGACCTGGCCCTCCAGTATTTTCCACGTGTATATTATTTGGTATCTCTCTCGTCTCCTTTCTAGAGAGTACATTTGGAGAGCTTTGAGACGATCCCAATAATTTAGGTGCTTTATCTCGTCTATGCGTGCCGTATATGTTCTCTGTATTCCCTCTATTTCAGCAATCTCTCCTGCTCTGAAGGGGGAAGTGAGTACTGAGCAGTACTCAAGACGGGACAACACAAGTGACTTGAAGAGTACAACCATTGTGATGGGATCCCTGGATTTGAAAGTTCTCGTAATCCATCCGATCATTTTTCTGGCTGACGCAATACTTGCTTGGTTATGCTCCCTAAACGTTAGGTCGTCAGACATCATTATTCCCAAATCCTTGACATGCTTTACGTGACGGTGTGTGTGTGTATTGGTCCCTTAAGTTGCCTCGTCTCAGTTCGCTTGAACCGGAAGACATGTGTAAAGGCCTCTATAACTAGTATACACGACCGTTATCTATGATTAGCTATAATTGTCATACAAGATTACCGACACCAACGCACCCTACGATAACAATGGTACAGAGTTCCTATATGTACAATAGTGGTGGTGAATCACTCAAGAGAAACCCCACTAGCTACCACAACGAGGGCCAGGGGCGACCACCACACTACTGGGGGACTATCACACTACTGGTGGACCACCACACTACTGGGGGACTATCACACTACTGGTGGACCACCACACTACTGGTGGACCAACACACTACTGGTGGACCATCACACTACTGGTGGACCAACACACTACTGGTGGACCATCACACTACTGGGGGACTATCACACTACTGGTGGACCACCACACTACTGGTGGACCACCACACTACTGGTGGACCACCACACTACTGGTGGACCAACACACTACTGGTGGACCATCACACTACTGGGGGACCACCACACTACTGGTGGACCACCACACTACTGGTGGACCACCACACTACTGGTGGACCAACACACTACTGGTGGACCATCACACTACTGGGGGACTATCACACTACTGGTGGACCACCACACTACTGGTGGACCACCACACTACTGGGGGACTATCACACTACTGGTGGACCACCACACTACTGGTGGACCATCACACTACTGGTGGACCATCACACTACTGGGGGACCACCACACTACTGGGGACCATCACACTACTGGTGGACCACCACACTACTGGGGGACCACCACACTACTGGTGGACCACCACACTACTGGTGGACCACCACACTACTGGGGGACCATCACACTACTGGTGGACCACCACACTACTGGGGGACCATCACATTACTGGGGGACCATCACATTACTGGGGGACCACCACACTACTGGTGGACCACCACACTACTGGTGGACCACCACACTACTGGGGGACCACCACACTACTGGTGGACCACCACACTACTGGTGGACCACCACACTACTGGGGGACCATCACACTACTGGTGGACCACCACACTACTGGGGGACCATCACATTACTGGGGGACCATCACATTACTGGGGGACCACCACACTACTGGTGGACCACCACACTACTGGTGGACCACCACACTACTGGTGGACCATCACACTACTGGTGGACCACCACACTACTGGGGGACCATCACATTACTGGGGGACCATCACATTACTGGGGGACCACCACACTACTGGGGGACCATCACACTACTGGTGGACCATCACACTACTGGTGGACCACCACACTACTGGTGGACCACCACACTACTGGGGGACCACCACACTACTGGTGGACCACCACACTACTGGTGGACCACCACACTACTGGGGGACCACCACACTACTGGTGGACCACCACACTACTGGTGGACCACCACACTACTGGGGGACCATCACACTACTGGTGGACCACCACACTACTGGGGGACCATCACATTACTGGGGGACCATCACATTACTGGGGGACCACCACACTACTGGTGGACCACCACACTAATGGTGGACCACCACACTACTGGGGGCCACCACACTACTGGTGGACCACCACACTACTGGTGGACCACCACACTACTGGGGGACCACCACACTACTGGTGGACCACCACACTACTGGTGGACCACCACACTACTGGGGGACCATCACACTACTGGTGGACCACCACACTACTGGTGGACCACCACACTACTGGGGGACCATCACACTTCTTGGGGACCACCACACTACTGGGGGACCATCACACTACTGGTGGACCATCACACTACTGGGGGACCACCACACTACTGGGGGACCACCACACTACTGGGGGACCATCACACTACTGGGGGACCATCACACTACTGGTGGACCATCACACTACTGTGGGATTATCACACTACTGGTGGACCATCACACTACTGGTGGACCATCACCCTACTGGGGGACCATCACACTACTGGTGGACCATCACACTACTGGGGGACCATCACACTACTGGTGGACCATCACACTACTGGTGGACCATCACCCTACTGGGGGACCATCACACTACTGGTGGACCATCACACTACTGGTGGACCATCACCCTACTGGTGGACCATCACACTACTGGGGGACCATCACACTACTGGTGGACCATCACCCTACTGGGGGACCATCACACTACTGGTGGACCATCACACTACTGGTGGACCATCACCCTACTGGTGGACCATCACACTACTGGGGGACCATCACACTACTGGTGGACCATCACACTACTGGTGGACCATCACCCTACTGGGGGACCATCACCCTACTGGTGGACCATCACACTACTGGTGGACCATCACCCTACTGGGGGACCATCACACTACTGGTGGACCATCACACTACTGGGGGACCATCACACTACTGGTGGACCATCACACTACTGGTGGACCATCACACTGCTGAGGGACCACCACACTACTGGGGGACCACCACACTACTGGTGGACCACCACACTACTGGGGGACCACCACACTACTGGGGGACCACCACACTACTGGGGGACCATCACACTACTGGGAGACCACCACACTACTGGGGGACCACCACACTACTGGGGGACCATCACACTACTGGGGGACCACCACACTATTGGGGGACCACCACACTACTGGGGGACCACCACACTACTGGGGGACCATCACACTACTGGGGGACCACCACACTACTGGGGGACCACCACACTACTGGTGGACCACCACAATACTGGGGGACCACCACACTACTGGGGGACCACCACACTACTGGGGGACCATCACACTACTGGTGGACCACCACACTACTGGGGGACCACCACACTACTGGGGGACCATCACACTACTGGGGGACCACCACACTACTGGGGGACCACCACACTACTGGTGGACCACCACACTACTGGGGGACCACCACACTACTGGGGGACCACCACACTACTGGGGGACCATCACACTACTGGGGGACCACCACACTACTGGGGGACCACCACACTACTGGGGGACCATCACACTACTGGGGGACCACCACACTACTGGGGAACCATCACACTACTGGGGACCACCACACTACTGGTGGACCACCACACTACTGGGGGACCATCACACTACTGGTGGACCACCACACTACTGGGGGACCACCACACTACTGGGGGACCACCACACTACTGGTGGACCACCACACTACTGGTGGACCACCACACTACTGGGGGACCACCACACTACTGGGGGACCACCACACTACTGGTGGACCACCACACTACTGGTGGACCACCACACTACTGGGGGACCACCACACTACTGGGGGACCACCACACTACTGGTGGACCACCACACTACTGGTGGACCACCACACTACTGGTGGACCACCACACTACTGGGGAACCACCACACTACTGGGGACCATCACACTACTGGTGGACCACCACACTACTGGGGGACCACCACACTACTGGTGGACCACCACACTACTGGGGGACCACCACACTACTGGGGGACCACCACACTACTGGGGAACCACCACACTACTGGGGGACCACCACACTATGGGGGACCACCACACTACTGGGGGACCATCACACTACTGGGGGACCACCACACTACTGGGGGACCACCACACTACTGGGGGACCACCACACTACTGGGGGACCACCACACTACTGGGGGACCACCACACTACTGGTGGACCACCACACTACTGGTGGACCATCACACTACTGGTGGACCACCACACTACTGGGGGACCACCACACTACTGGGGGACCACCACACTACTGGTGGACCACCACACTACTGGGGGACCACCACACTACTGGGGGACCACCACACTACTGGTGGACCACCACACTACTGGTGGACCATCACACTACTGGTGGACCACCACACTACTGGGGGACCACCACACTACTGGGGGACCACCACACTACTGGGGGACCATCACACTACTGGGGGACCACCACACTACTGGGGGACCACCACACTACTGGGGGACCATCACACTACTGGGGGACCACCACACTGGGACCACCACACTACTGGGGGACCACCACACTACTGGGGGACCACCACACTACTGGTGGACCACCACACTACTGGGGGACCACCACACTACTGGGGGACCACCACACTACTGGTGGACCACCACACTACTGGGGGACCACCACACTACTGGGGGACCATCACACTACTGGGGGACCACCACACTACTGGGGGACCATCACACTACTGGGGGACCACCACACTACTGGGGGACCATCACACTACTGGGGGACCACCACACTACTGGGGGACCATCACACTACTGGGGGACCATCACACTACTGGGGGACCACCACACTACTGGGGGACCACCACACTACTGGGGGACCATCACACTACTGGGGGACCACCACACTACTGGGGGACCACCACACTACTGGGGGACCACCACACTACTGGGGGACCACCACACTACTGGGGGACCACCACACTACTGGGGGACCATCACACTACTGGGGGACCACCACACTACTGGGGGACCATCACACTACTGGGGGACCACCACACTACTGGGGGACCATCACACTACTGGGGGACCACCACACTACTGGGGGACCATCACACTACTGGGGACCACCACACTACTGGTGGACCACCACACTACTGGGGGACCATCAAACTACTGGGGGACCACCACACTACTGGGGGACCATCACACTACTGGGGGACTACCACACTACTGG
Organism: Procambarus virginalis; assembly: GCA_020271785.1. NCBI lineage: Eukaryota > Metazoa > Arthropoda > Malacostraca > Decapoda > Cambaridae > Procambarus > Procambarus virginalis. Next base: position 16,112 of record WNGS01039376.1, read on the forward strand.
GGGACCATCACACTACTGGTGGACCACCACACTACTGGTGGACCATCAAACTACTGGGGGACCACCACACTACTGGGGGACCATCAAACTACTGGGGGACCACCACACTACTGGTGGACCACCACACTACTGGGGGACCATCAAACTACTGGGGAACCACCACACTACTGGGGGACCACCACACTACTGGGGGACCACCACACTACTGGGGGACCATCACACTACTGGGGGACCACCACACAACTGGGGGACCACCACACTACTGGGGGACCACCACACTATTGGGGGACCACCACACTACTGGGGGACCATCACACTACTGGTGGATCACCACACTACTGGGGAACCACCACACTACTGGTGGACCACCACACTACTGGTGGACCACCACACTACTGGGGGACCACCACACTACTGGGGAACCACCACACTACTGGTGGACCACCACACTACTGGTGGACCACCACACTACTGGTGGACCACCACACTACTGGGGGACCACCACACTACTGGGGAACCACCACACTACTGGGGAACCACCACACTACTGGTGGACCACCACACTACTGGTGGACCACCACACTACTGGTGGACCACCACACTACTGGTGGACCACCACACTACTGGTGGACCACCACACTACTGGTGGACCACCACACTACTGGGGGACCACCACACTACTGGGGAACCACCACACTACTGGGGAACCACCACACTACTGGTGGACCACCACACTACTGGTGGACCACCACACTACTGGTGGACCACCACACTACTGGTGGACCACCACACTACTGGGGGACCACCACACTACTGGGGAACCACCACACTACTGGGGAACCACCACACTACTGGTGGACCACCACACTACTGGTGGACCACCACACTACTGGTGGACCATCACACTACTGGTGGATCACCACACTACTGGGGAACCACCACACTACTGGGGGACCACCACACTACTGGTGGACCACCACACTACTGGTGGACCACCACATACTGGTGGACCACCACACTACTGGGGGACCATCACACTACTGGTGGACCACCACACTACTGGGGGACCATCACACTACTGGTGGACCACCACACTACTGGTGGACCACCACACTACTGGTGGACCACCACACTACTGGTGGACCACCACACTACTGGGGGACCACCACACTACTGGGGGACCACCACACTACTGGTGGACCACCACACTACTGGTGGACCACCACACTACTGGTGGACCACCACATTACTGGTGGACCACCACACTACTGGGGGACCATCACACTACTGGTGGACCACCACACTACTGGTGGACCATCACACTACTGGTGGACCATCACACTACTGGTGGACCACCACACTACTGGGGGACCATCACACTACTGGTGGACCATCACACTACTGGGGGACCACCACACTACTGGGGGACCATCACACTACTGGTGGACCACCACACTACTGGTGGACCACCACACTACTGGGGAACCACCACACTACTGGGGGACCATCACACTACTGGTGGACCACCACACTACTGGGGGACCATCACACTACTGGGGGACCATCACACTACTGGTGGACCATCACACTACTGGGGAACCACCACACTGACCTCTGGGTGCCTCAGACTACTCCAATGACTCTCCATCGTCCCGTCTAATTACCCAAAACTTCTTAGCATTAAGTACTGAAGAAATATGATATATTTCCTCACTGTAACGTTGGTGCTCTATAATACTTTGACTCTTTATAATTTAATATAAAAAATTATATTATTTCGTTTACTCGGAAATAATATAATTTTATAAGATAATTGGGTCAATCTAATTACTCAAAGCCTCAACATTGTCGCTCGGATTGTCGACTTCTTATGGCGTCACCTGCTATCTGGGTAATTTGACGACCCCCCCCCCCCCGCCCCCCTCACTGTCTAGGTGAAGGTGAGTACCCTGCGGTGAGGATCAGGGATCAGGTGAGTATCCTGGGGTGAGGATCAGGGATCAGGTGAGTACCCTGGGGTGAGGATCAGGGATCAGGTGAGTATCCTGGGGTGAGGATCAGGGATCAGGTGAGTACCCTGGGGTGAGGATCAGGGATCAGGTGAGTACCCTGGGGTGAGGATCAGGGATCAGGTGAGTATCCTGGGGTGAGGATCAGGGATCAGGTGAGTATCCTGGGGTGAGGATCAGGGATCAGGTGAGTATCCTGGGGTGAGGATCAGGGATCAGGTGAGTATCCTGGGGTGAGGATCAGGGATCAGGCGAGTACCCTGGGGTGAGGATCAGGGATCAGGCGAGTACCCTGGGGTGAGGATCAGGGATCAGGTGAGTATCCCGGGGTGAGGATCAGGGATCAGGTGAATATCCCCCAACACGGGTCACGTGACATCTACACAACTCACACATGTGGAGCCAGCACCTCCACCTGTCCTCTCACCTTATATGTCACACTGAACGGTGTCGGCTAATTCGTTCAAAATACGACCTATTAATAATGATAAAAGCACTGTACTATTGGGTTTTTACTTTTCTAAATAGGCACAAACAGTTGGGTGTTCACAAGGTGTTCTCCGTAGAGTATCTTAGGGAGGAGGAGGAGCTGGTGCTCGCATAGTGAGAAGGACTTCATGACAACACTTAATTGCTGTAAGCTCCTCGTCTCATGCCATTTATAGTTATGTGTTAGAAGTGGTAGTTAACATACGGGTAATTGTTTAACGATAGGAAGAGCCCAACCGCCTCCGTCTTACTGCTCCTGGAACGACTCCCCCCCCCCCACCCCTCTCGTCATCCGGGTCGGAGTGACCCCCTAGAAGGGGCCAGGTCCTAGGGCTGAGGGTATATATGGAGAAGGTGCGGATAGAGAGGGTAGGGTGACGGGAGGTAGGAGTGTAGAGGAAGGTGAAAGTGGCAGGTGTAGGACGCTAAGGAGAGCAGCAAAACACCGTCCACCATATGATCAGACAATTCAGGAGCTCCATGAACTCCTGAACATACAGCCACTAAACATCAGACTGCAGCACCCAGCCATCAGGGTGTGGAACACTATCGAAATGTTAGAGGACCCAATGTTAGAAAGATTACTCCAAGATGAGACGCCCCGCTCCCACAGCTGGTGGCCAAAGAGCCTCGATTCTCTGGATGAAAACCCCGCCCCACGGTATATAATCCCCAGATGAGATATACATGTGTATATATGAACAGTTCATATATGAGTATGTGTGAACACTCGATAAATAATAATATGTGTGTATGAACAATTCGATAAATAATAATAATAAAACAAAGAGCCTTAAACAACAAATGTGTGGAAGCATCAGGGAGCGTGTATATATGAATGCTACTCAGTATTCATCTATAGACATCCATATATGGTGAAACACATGTGAAGAACCTCTCACACACTCACAGCTCCCTGACAAGAGGGAGCCAGCTTAGCTTAGCTGCCAACACCACACATGGTGTCAGCAAGGCGGACAGCCCGCCTGCTTTCATACCTCTCACTGTACTTCCACTTCTATACTTCCCTTCACCTTTGCCTCTCATTCCTCTTTACTCCCCCCCCCCAAAAAAAGGACGGTAGGCCACACACACACACACCACCACACACACACACACACACACACACACACACCACACACACACACACACACACACACACACACACACACAAGCCCTGTGGAGTCCCACAGGGCTCTGTACTTGGACCTATCTGTTTCTGATATACGTAAATGATCTCCCAGAGGTATAGACTCATTCCTCTCAATGTTTGCTGACGACGCCAAAATTATGAGAAGGATTAAGACAGAGGAGGACAGCTTGAGACTTCAAGATGACCTGGACAAGCTGCAGGAATGGTCGAACAATGGCTGTTAGAGTTTAACCCAAGCAAATGTAATGTAATGAAGATAGGGGTAGGAAGCAGGAGACCAGATACAAGGTATCATTTGGGAGATGAATACTTCAAGAGTCAGAGAGAGAGAAAGACCTGGGGGTTGATATCACGCCAGACCTGTCCCCTGAAGCTCATATAAGAGGATAACATCAGCAGCATATGCCAGGTTGCTAACATAAGAACGGCCTTTAGAAACTTGTGTAAGGATCTTTTCAGAACATTATATACCACATATGTCAGACCAATCCTGGAGTATGCGGCTCCAGCATGGAGTCCCTATCTAGTCAAGCATAAGACTAAACTGGAAAAGGTTCAAAGGTTTGCCACCAGAACTAGTAC
>WNGS01039376.1:21199-33409 GCA_020271785.1 Procambarus virginalis
TGAAGTGGTAGAATATAGTTATGCATTAATTGGCTGTTGATTGCTGGTGTTGACTTTTTGATGTGTAGTGCCTCGCTGATGTCAAACCGCCTGCTATCGCCGTACCTATCGCCGATAGCAGGCTACCCGAAACTTTTGTGTCATATCACCTCATCCACTAGAGTATAAGTACGAAGAATTTGTGTGTAAATTAAGTCTTTGAAAATGTAATACAAATTACGAAACGCGTTCAGGCATCAGACAATTAAAAAATGAATTTCAGAAAATTGTTATTTTTATTACCACCGACAGTGAAGAAAAACATTAGAAATATTGATAAGATTCGTGTTAGAATTATTAATTACCTTTTCGGTCATATTCAACAACATATTATATATATTATTATATAATATATATATATATATATATATTATATATATATATATTATATTATATATATATATATATGTATATAGAATATATATATATATATATATAATATATATATATATATAATATATATATATATATATATATAAGTCAACATCCTTTTTCTTGTTTTTTCCTTCGATAGAATGTAAATAAAGTGGTCTTTGAATACCAACTCAAATATATATTTCCATATTAAATTGACTATTAGTCTCATTATGTGATACAAAAGTCCCCATCTGGTAGGATGGTTAGCTAACAGGTGCATGTGATCAGCTGCCTCCACTACTCCTATATGCATATCAGGATATCTTCAAGAATACGAGAGTGAATAAAGTAATTACAAAGCTCCGGGTACCTCATGCCAACTGGTCTGAAAGGTCTAATAACTGGGCATTCAGTAATGTAGTGCGGGAGATCGTGCCGTAGTTCCTGCTCACAGAGTTTGCAACTGGAGTGCTCAGGATTGGGAGATCCGTCACCTGCAGCCACCTGCCACAGGTAACGGTAACCCAACCTGATCCTGGCGACCACTGTGTCGCACAGTCTGGTTTTGTGCTGCCCATTAACATAGGTTTCGAATATAAACATATCATATTTGTTTATACCTCTCTCCAGCTTTGCCTGTCTGGTGTAACACTGTCAGTCCTGACGGTTTGGGATTGTACAGTCTTGAAGGCAGGTCCAGTTCTGTTCTTATTCTTCTGTCATAATTCAGCACGTGTGTCAGCGGAGGGGGTGGGGGGTATTAGTGTTACATGTTGTACATTGTGATGTTAACCTTTGTGCTGCTGAAGTACTGAAACTCTCAGAGAACTGCTCCGTACAACCACTCCTCACCCGTCACTACCCCCTACACTCACCCGTCACCCGGGTGTTGGGGGAGCCGGGCAAGTCAGGTGTTGAGAGTCAGGTCTGGGGTACGAACCATCCCCCCATACACCCCCCCCCCCACACTGAACACGGGGAGTGGTGGTGGAAAATGTCACCATTAATACTGAGGTCCGCTCCTCCCTCCTGAAGGTCACAGTACACACCAGCAGGTGACACCAACCATGCTGGGACTGTCAGCGGTGACACCAACCATGCTGGGACTGTCAGGGGTGACACCAACCATGCTGGGACTGTCAGAGGTGACACCAACCATGCTGGGACTGTCAGGGTGACACCAACCATTCTGGGACAGTCAGAGGTGACACCAACCATGCTGGGACTGTCAGAGGTGACACCAACCATGCTGGGACTGTCAGGGGTGACACCAACCATGCTGGGACTGTCAGAGGTGACACCAACCATGCTGGGACTGTCAGAGGTGACACCAACCATGCTGGGACTGTCAGGGGTGACACCAACCATGCTGGGACTGTCAGAGGTGACACCAACCATGCTGGGACTGTCAGGGGTGACACCAACCATGCTGGGACTGTCAGAGGTGACACCAACCATGCTGGGACTGTCAGGGGTGACACCAACCATGCTGGGACTGTCAGAGGTGACACCAACCATGCTGGGACTGTCAGGGGTGACACCAACAATGCTGGGACTGTCAGGGGTGACAACAACCATGCTGGGACTGTCAGGGGTGACACCAACCATGCTGGGACTGTCAGGGGTGACAACAACCATGCTGGGACTGTCAGGGGTGACACCAACCATGCTGGGACTGTCAGGGGTGACACCAACCATGCTGGGACTGTCAGGGGTAACACCAACCATGCTGGGACTGTCAGGGGTGACACCAACCATGCTGGGACTGTCAGGGGTGACACCAACCATGCTGGGACTGTCAGAGGTGACACCAACCATGCTGGGACTGTCAGGGGTGACACCAACCATGCTGGACTGTCAGGGGTGACACCAACCATGCTGGGACTGTCAGGGGTGACACCAACCATGCTGGGACTCAGGGGTGACACCAACCATGCTGGGACTGTCAGGGGTGACACCAACCATGCTGGGACTGTCAGAGGTGACATCAACCATGCTGGGACTGTCAGGGGTGACACCAACCATGCTGGGACTGTCAGGGGTGACACCAACCATGCTGGGACTGTCAGGGGTGACACCAACCATGCTGAGACTGTCAGAGGTGACACCAACCATGCTGGGACTGTCAGGGGTGACACCAACCATGCTGGGACTGTCAGAGGTGACACCAACCATGCTGGGACTGTCAGAGGTGACACCAACCATGCTGGGACTGTCAGGGGTGACACCAACCATGCTGGGACTGTCAGGGGTGACACCAACCATGCTGGGACTGTCAGGGGTGACACCAACCATGCTGGGACTGTCAGAGGTGACACCAACCATGCTGGGACTGTCAGAGGTGACACCAACCATGCTGGGACTGTCAGGGGTGACACCAACCATGCTGGGACTGTCAGGGGTGACACCTACCATGCTGGGACTGTCAGGGGTGACTCCAACCATGCTGGGACTGTCAGAGGTGACACCAACCATGCTGGGACTGTCAGGGGTGACACCAACCATGCTGGGACTGTCAGGGGTGACACCAACCATGCTGGGACTGTCAGGGGTGACACCAACCATGCTGGGACTGTCAGGGGTGACACCAACCATGCTGGGACTGTCAGGGGTGACACCAACCATGCTGGGACTGTCAGGGGTGACACCAACCATGCTGGGACTGTCAGGGGTGACAGTTCCCACCGAGTATGGCAACCATGCCAAAAATTGCCTCTTGACACACTGATAACACTCTCCTTATCTCCCTGATATTGGTTAAATATAAGTCATTGCCCTCAAAGTGTATCCGCTTATACTGGACTTTAACACTACGCTTATACTGGACTTTAACACTACGCTTATATTGGACTTTAACACTACGCTTATACTGGACTTTAACACTACGCTTATACTGGACTTTAACACTATGCTTATACTGGACTTTAACACTATGCTTATATTGGACTTTAACACTATGCTTATACTGGACTTTAACACTATGCTTATACTGGACTTTAACACTATGCTTATACTGGACTTTAACACTATGCTTATATTGGACTTTAACACTATGCTTATATTGGACTTTAACACTATGCTTATATTGGACTTTAACACAATGCTATACTGGACTTTAACACTATGCTTATATTGGACTTTAACACTATGCTTATACTGGACTTTTAACACTATGCTTATACTGTGCTGGACTTTAAGACAATGCTTAAACCGCAACATTACATATTGTCCCAGTTGTATGGTATGGCAACATTCTGAACTTAACAGTTGTATGGTATGGCAACATTCTGAACTTAACAGTTGTATGGTATGGCAACATTCTGAACTAACAGTTGTATGGTATGGCAACATTCTGAACTTAACAGTTGTATGGTATGGCAACATTCTGAACTTAACAGTTGTATGGTATGGCAACATTCTGAACTTAACAGTTGTATGGTATGGCAACATTCTGAACTTAACAGTTGTATGGTATGGCAACATTCTGTACTTAACAGTTGTATGGTATGGCAACATTCTGAACTTAACAGTTGTATGGTATGGCAACATTCTGTACTTAACAGTTGTATGGTATGGCAACATTCTGAACTTAACAGTTGTATGGTATGGCAACATTCTGAACTTAACAGTGTATGGTATGGCAACATTCTGAACTTAACAGTTGTATGGTATGGCAACATTCTGAACTTAACAGTTGTATGGTATGGCAACATTCTGAACTTAACAGTTGTATGGTATGGCAACATTCTGTACTTAACAGTTGTATGGTATGGCAACATTCTGTACTTAACAGTTGTATGGTATGGCAACATTCTGTACTTAACAGTTGTATGGTATGGCAACATTCTGAACTTAACAGTTGTATGGTATGGCAACATTCTGTACTTAACAGTTGTATGGTATGGCAACATTCTGAACTTAACAGTTGTATGGTATGGCAACATTCTGTACTTAACAGTTGTATGGTATGGCAACATTCTGTACTTAACAGTTGTATGGTATGGCAACATTCTGTACTTAACAGTTGTATGGTATGGCAACATTCTGTACTTAACAGTTGTATGGTATGGCAACATTCTGTACTTAACAGTTGTATGGTATGGCAACATTCTGTACTTAACAGTTGTATGGTATGGCAACATTCTGTACTTAACAGTTGTATGGTATGGCAACATTCTGAACTTAACAGTTGTATGGTATGGCAACATTCTGTACTTAACAGTTGTATGGTATGGCAACATTCTGAACTAACAGTTGTATGGTATGGCAACATTCTGTACTTAACAGTTGTATGGTATGGCAACATTCTGTACTTAACAGTTGTATGGTATGGCAACATTCTGAACTTAACAGTTGTATGGTATGGCAACATTCTGAACTTAACAGTTGTATGGTATGGCAACATTCTGTACTTAACAGTTGTATGGTATGGCAACATTCTGTACTTAACAGTTGTATGGTATGGCAACATTCTGTACTTAACAGTTGTATGGTATGGCAACATTCTGTAGTTAGAGAATGGCAACATTTGTTCTAGTATAACTGCTGGAACATCTGTTCTTGAATGGTTGTGGGAACATCTGTTCTTAAGCGACAGTGATTGTTCTTGAGTGATTATTGGAACATGAATCCTTGAGAGATGGCGGAACATTTGTTCTTAAATGAAGGAATATTTGTTCTTGAATCATTGGCGGAACATTTGTTCTTGAGTCATTAATGTTTATACAAAAACATTTGTTGGGAGAGAACAGTTACGTGACAACTGAACAGTTACGTGACAACTGAACAGTCACGTGACAACTGAACAGTTACGTGACAACTGAACAGTTACGTGACAACTGAACAGTTACGTGACAACTGAACAGTTACGTGACAACTGAACAGTCACGTGACAACTGAACAGTCACGTGACAACTGAACAGTCACGTGACAACTGAACAGTCACGTGACAACTGAACAGTCACGTGACAACTGAACAGTGACGTGACAACTGAGAGTCGTGTAACAAAAGCCATAACTGAACGTGTTATCAAGTCACCTATGACGCGGATGACGTCACGTCATAACATGACTTCTTTATTACCAGTCACGTCCACTGTTGAGGCGGTGTGTGTGTCCTCACACGTGGGTGTCCCTCCGGGCACGTGACGGTCCCTCCGGGCACGTGACGGTCCCTCCGGGCACGTGACGGTCCCTCCGGGCACGTGATGGTCCCTCCGGGCACGTGACGGTCCCTCCGGGCACGAGACGGTCCCTCCGGGCACCTGATGGTCCCTCCGGGCACGTGATGGTCCCTCCGGGCACGTGACGGTCCCTCCGGGCACGTGACGGTCCCTCCGGGCACGAGATGGTCCCTCCGAGCACGTAACGGTCCCTCCGGGCACGAGATGGTCCCTCCGAGCACGTGACGGTCCCTCCGGGCACGTGACGGTCCCTCCGGGCACGAGACGGTCTCTGTGGGCACGTGACGGTCCCTCCGGGCCAACCTATCAACAGTACCTCGTCAGACATAACCTATGGCTGTACTTCTGAAGACTCCGTAACGACTGCGTCCAGTAACCATCGTTCCTAAAAGTGTGACACCTGGGTTCTGGGAGTTGTTCTACTCCCCAAGCCCGGCCCGAGGCCAGGCTCGACATGTGAGAGTTTGGTCCACCAGGCTGTTGCTTGGAGTGGCCCGCAGGCCCACATACCCACCACAGCCCGGTTGGTCCGGCAATTCTTGGAGAAAACAATGTATAGTTTCCTCGTGAAGATGTCCACGGTTGTTCGGCAATATTTCTTATAGTCGCTGGGAGGACGTTGAACAACCGCGGACCTCTGATGTTCATACAATGTTCTCTGATTGTGCCTATGGCACCTCTGCTCTTTACTGGTTCTATTCTGCATTTTCTTCCATATCGTTCACTCCAGTACGTTGTTATTTTACTGTGTAGATTTGGGACCTGGCCCTCCAGTATTTTCCACGTGTATATTNGGGTCACACTGCCCACCACACCTCTCACAGATAATGGTATTGCCAAGCAATACCACAATCTCCAACAGGCACACTTACAACTATGCACGATCAATCCAAATGAAATCTTGCACCAGATGCAACGAGTAATACGATTCGATTTAGTATCTGAGGTGTTGCAGTTGGTAGCCGAGACAAAGAGGCTTGAGTAGCCCTGGCAACATGTAACACTAGTGAATCAGTGTCTAAGGTCAAGCTAATACTTTACCAGTCTTGCTTTAACTAAAGCAAAATGACCAATTGTCTAATCGAAATTAGGAGGTGACCACTCTCGGTTTTCTCATAATAATGTGAAGATTCTGGACTGCCAGTTCAGAATGTCAGTTTTTACCTACTGACAACCATTTCCCGCCGCCCATCACCTGTTATAATGGCTGCGATAACTTGTTATAGAGAGAAACTAGACAACTTAAGTACCAAAGGTCTGCATATATGTGAGGAGAACACATGTCCGTCAAGTGGGAATGTATCGGTAAACATAAGTTTATTGATTAACATATTTACATGTAAACAAAAACAAATAATACATTTATATGTAAAAACAATTAAAATATTTACATTCGAACCAAGCAATTAAAATATTTACATGTTAACGAAAAAGAATTATCATAACTTTTTACTGACGTATTAATGAAGAGGTAAAGAGTAAGAGCAGTTTACATGAGTCTAACTGATGGGACGTCTCCTGCACTCTTGGTACAACACGTCTGTTGGTACAACACGTCTCCTGCATGTTGGTACAACACGTCTGTTGTACACACGTCTGTTGGTACAACACGTCTCCTGCCCTGTTGGTACAACACGTCTCCTGCACTGTTGGTACAACACGTCTCCTGCACTGTTGGTACAACACGTGGAGGACTAGCCTACTGTCACTGGAGGTTGGCACGACTCATTGTCACGTGACTCACCAGAAGACATCAACGGGCAACTGACGTTAACCCCGAGGTTGATGACCTGGGACAACCATCCTGGCCCTCACTAGTACGAGGTTGATGACCTGGGACAACCATCCTGGCCCTCACTAGTACGAGGGTGATGACCTGGAACAACCATCCTGGTCCTCACTAGTACGAGGTGATGACCTGGAACAACCATCCTGGTCCTCACAGTACGAGGGTGATGACCTGGAACAACCATCCTGTCCTCACTAGTACGAGGGTGATGACCTGGAACAACCATCCTGGTCCTCACTAGTACGAGGGTGATGACCTGGGACAACCATCCTGGCCCTCACTAGTACGAGGGTGATGACCTGGGACAACCATCCTGGCCCTCACTAGTACGAGGGTGATGACCTGGAACAACCATCCTGCACTCACTAGTACTACACTCTATGGTCCTAAACGATTAAGTCAACTAATTAATTGTTGCATCGTGACACGCATTTCAGAACACCGTATGTGGTTTGGTGAAGGCCGGGCGGTGAGCCGGGCGGTGAGCCGGGCGGTGAGCCGGGCGGTGAGCCGGGCGGTGAGCCGGACGGTGAGCCGGGCGGTGAGCCGGACGGTGAGCCGGGCGGTGAGCCGGGCGGTGAGCCGGGCGGTGAGCCGGGCGGTGAGCCGGGCGGTGAGCCGGCGGTGAGCCGGACGGTGAGCCGGGCGGTGAGCCGGACGGTGAGCCGGACGGTGAGCCGGGCGGTGAGCCGGGCGGTGAGCCGGGCGGTGAGCCGGGCGGTGAGCCGGACGGTGAGCCGGACGGTGAGCCGGGCGGTGAGCCGGGCGGTGAGCCGGGCGGTGAGTCGGGCGGTGAGCCGGGCGGTGAGCCGGGCGGTGAGCCGGGCGGTGAGCCGGACGGTGAGCCGGGCGGTGAGCCGGGCGGTGAGCCGGACGGTGAGCCGGGCGGTGAGCCGGGCGGTGAGCCGGACGGTGAGCCGGGCGGTGAGTCTGGCGGTGAGCCGGGCGGTGAGTCTGGCGGTGAGCCGGGCGGTGAGCCGGGCGGTGAGCCGGACGGTGAGCCGGACGGTGAGCCGGGCGGTGAGTCGGGCGGTGAGCCGGGCGGTGAGCCGGGCGGTGAGCCGGACGGTGAGCCGGGCGGTCAGCCGGACGGTGAGCCGGACGGTGAGCCGGACGGTGAGCCGAGCGGTGAGCCGGGCGGTGAGCCGGACGGTGAGCCGGGCGGTGAGCCGGACGGTGAGCCGGACGGTGAGCCGGCGGTGAGCCGGACGGTGAGCCGGGCGGTGAGCCGGGCGGTGAGCCGGACGGTGAGCCGGACGGTGAGCCGGGCGGTGAGCCGGGCGGTGAGCCGGACGGTGAGCCGGACGGTGAGCCGGGCGGTGAGCCGGACGGTCAGCCGGGCGGTGAGCCGGGCGGTGAGCCGGACGGTCAGCCGGGCGGTGAGCCGGGCGGTGAGCCGGACGGTCAGCCGGGCGGTGAGCCGGACGGTCAGCCGGGCGGTGAGCCGGGCGGTGAGCCGGACGGTCAGCCGGGCGGTGAGCCGGACGGTCAGCCGGGCGGTGAGCCGGACGGTCAGCCGGGCGGTGAGCCGGACGGTCAGCCGGACGGTGAGCAGGATAACTGTTCCATACCTGTGTTGATACTGTTCCATACCTGTGTTGATACTGTTCCATACCTGTGTTGATACTGTTCCATACCTGTGTTGATACTGTTATATACCTGTGTTGATACTGTTCCATACCTGTGTTGGTACTGTTCCATACCTGTGTTGATACTGTTCCATAACTGTGTTGATACTGTTATATACCTGTGTTGATACTGTTCCATACCTGTGTTGATACTGTTATAAACCTGTGTTGATACTGTTCCATACCTGTGTTGGTACTGTTCCATACCTGTGTTGATACTGTTCCATACCTGTGTTGATACTGTTATATACCTGTGTTGATACTGTTCCATACCTGTGTTGATACTGTTCCATACCTGTGTTGATACTGTTATATACCTGTGTTGGTACTGTTCCATACCTGTGTTGATACTGTTCCATACCTGTGTTGATACTGTTCCATACCTGTGTTGATACTGTTATATACCTGTGTTGATACTGTTCCATACCTGTGTTGGTACTGTTCCATACCTGTGTTGATACTGTTCCATACCTGTGTTGATACTGTTCCATACCTGTGTTGATACTGCTCCATACCTGTGTTGATACTGTTCCATACCTGTGTTGATACTGTTATATACCTGTGTTGATACTGTTCCATACCTGTGTTGATACTGTTCCATACCTGTGTTGATACTGTTCCATACCTGTGTTGATACTGTTCCATACCTGTGTTGATACTGTTCCATACCTGTGTTGATACTGTTCCATACCTGTGTTGATACTGTTCCATACCTGTGTTGATACTGTTCCATACCTGTGTTGATACTGTTCCATACCTGTGTTGATTATCTAAACTAATCACAGATAATATTTATAATAATTTCAATACAGCACATATATAGTAAGTATCTAATTACCAATAATCATTATTGATTATCTTAATTGTAGTTTATGATGTCTTACGCTCAATATGCACTATAGTAATTATATATAATGATGGCTACGATATCTTACCACATCCTGCCTTCACTACATATAACCATTTACTCATTATATATCATCGATATCAACTACTTTAAATCACTACATATAAACGTTATCAATAATACCAATATAATTAAACAAAATATATTATCATGTATAATAATACATAGAGCAATCACATTAACGTGACTACATTAATGAGAAAATCAGTAGGAGCCGTGAAGAGGGTTCGAACTTATGTGGTAGGTGTTCCCAAGCACACACTCTAGCCACTGGACCATGACATGGTGTAAGGATTGTATCCTGGGGTTGTACTGAACACACGAGGGTTTCTGAGGCTTCCACTGAAGCCAGAACAAGATTTCCACACAATCCTGCACTCAATCTATGTTGTGTCGTGGTCTAGTGGCTACAAGCGTGTGTGTGTGTGGGGGGGGGGGGGGAACACCCACTGCATGGGTTCGAATCTTTATCACGGCTCCTACGGATTTTCTCAAGTATAATAATATTAATAATCATCTATAATAATTACCTCTAATAATAATTATCCATAATTATACCCTATAATCATGTATAGGTTTGAAGCCAATGTCGCTTCCTTCATGAGATATTATTTACAAACACAAGAGATCAATTATTGCAAAATTAATGATCAATGTAGAGTGTCAGGAGCAGGTGAAGGAGGAGGAGGAGGAGGAGGAGGAGGAGGAGGAGGAGGGGGGAGGAGGAGGAGGAGGAGAGGAGGAGGAGCAGGAGGAGGAGGAGGAGGAGGAGGAGGAGGAGGAGGAGGAGGAGGGAGGAGGAGGAGGAGGAGGGGGGGGGGGGGGGGAGACAAATGGGTAAAAGAGAACTAAGAGAATAAAGAGGTGGAGCAGAAAGCAGTAAGAGATTGTAGCGATAAGGAGGTAGTGGCGGGGGGGGGGGGGGGAGGCAAGGGTCGGGTGTAAGTGGGAGTTAAGCAGGAGGGGAGGGAGGGGGGGGGGGGATGGTGGGGGGGGGGGGGCGGTTCATCCCCCCCCCCTCCACCTACCTGGAGACTCACAAGCACCGGCCCTCTACCACCACACGTGGTGTGTACTCACCTACTTGTACTCACCTAGTTGTGCTTGCGGGGGTTGAGCTCTGGCCCTTTGGTCCCGCCTCTCAACCGTCATCAACAGGTGTACAGGTTCCTGAGCCTATTGGGCTCTATCATATCTACACTTGAAACTGTGTATGGAGTCAGCCTCCACCACATCACTGCCTAATGCATTCCATTTGTCAACCACTCTGACACTAAAAAAACAAAATTAATGTCATTATGACACATTTGGGCACTCAATTATTGAGCTGTGTCCCCTACTGCGTGTGACCCTTGACTTAATAGTCTGTCTTTACCTACCCTATCAATTCCTTTGAGAATCTTGTATGTGGTGATCATGGAATCATTTACGTATATCAGAAACAGGATAAATCCGGGTACAGAGCCCTGTGGGACTCCACTGGTGACTTCACACCAGTTTGAGGTCTCACCTCTCACTGTAACTCCTTCCTATTGCTTAGGTACTCCCTTATCCACTGGAGTACCTTACCAGTTACTCCTGCCTGTCTCTCCAGCTTATGTACCAGCCTCTATAGGGTGTTGTGTCAAAAGCTTTCCGACAGTCCAAAAAAATGCAGTCCGCCCAGCCTTCTCTTTCTTGCTTAATCTTTGCCACCTGATCGTAGAATTCTATTAAGCCAGTAAGGCAAGATTTACTCTCCCTGAACCCATGTTGATGGGTTGTCACGAAGTCCCTTCTCTCCAGATGCGTTACTAGGTTTTTCCTCGCGATCTTCTCCATCACCTTACATGGTATACAAGTTAAGGACACCGGCCTGTAGTTCAGTGCGCCGTGTAAGGACATTGGCTTGACCACACGTGGTGTGCGTGTAAGGACACGGACAAGACCACACGTGGTGTGCGTGTAAGGACACGGACAAGACCACACGTGGTGTGCGTGTAAGGACACGGACAAGACAATGAGGGCGAGGACTTAGACGTGTGAGGAGAGGCGGAGCATCTGTGGAGAGACGCCCGGTACCACGGGCATAGTAACGGCAAATTCTAACCTCACAAACCTGATGAGAATTCTATAAGAGACAACACGGGACATAGAAGGGTGGGCAGACTTCACAAATGTTGAAGTGTCAGCAGGACTCAGCAACTGTGCCCAACAGGTGAGTATTTCTGAGGTGGAGAAACTGGTCGGGGTGACAGGAAGGTGCTTCAGTGGACAGGTAACACGTACAACAGACCCCCCCCTCCCACCACACACACACACACACAC
>WNGS01039384.1:14799-29527 GCA_020271785.1 Procambarus virginalis
TGCACACTATCTGTTCTCTCTCTCTCTCTCTCCTCTCTCCTCATCCTCTCTCCTCCCTCTCAATCCTCTCTCTCTCTCTCTCCTCATCTCTCTCTCTCCTCTCTCTCCTCTCCTCTCTATCTCTCTCTCTCTCTCCTCCTCTTGAAGACAATTAAGTAGATCAAGATCCACTAAAACTTAAAACACATCGCCCAGCACCAACAGACAGAAGGACACAAACACAGCGCCCACACCAACAGACAGAAGAGACACAAACACAGCGCCGCCAGCACCAACAGACAGAAGAGACACAAAACAGCGCCAGCACCAACAGACAGAAAACACAAACACAGCGCCCAGCACCAACAGACAGAAGAGACACAAACACAGCGCCCAGCACCAACGACAGCAAAGAAACACAACACAGCGCCCAGCACCAACAGACAAAAGAGACCAACACAGCGCCCACACCAACAGACAGAAGAGACAAACACAGCGCCCAGCGACACTGGCAACCCCCCACAGACTAAGCAAGTACACCACACCAAACAAACACAAACCATTGTTTGTGTTATTACTGGTAACAGCGTTACAGTTCTGGTCGGACTGACCATGTCACGAGCGGTAAATCAAACAAATTTAAAAACCATTTAGCTTACCATACGAGCCGATATATATTACTGAAGTATTAAATGGCAAGAGTAGTGTAAATATCAGCTGCAACAGTACATCAATATTGGAATTTAAACAGTAATTGACTAGTATATAATGAATTATTCAAGACTTGTTAATCCATAAAGTAATTGTCATTTATAAAACTCTTGGTGTAATAAATAGGTAATTTATTTTGAAGAAAATGGCAACTTTTGTAGCATCCTCATCAACCAAGACAAGGTGGGGGGGGGGGGCGTAGGGTTCATCCCATGTAGGGCTCCAGTCAGGCCTCACAACGAGTGGGGCAAGGCAGGGAGGGCAGGCAGGCCAGGGAGGGCAGGGTCATGGAGGGCAGGGCAGGGAGGGCAGGGCAGGCAAGGCGGTGGAGCAGGAACAAGTACTTACACAACCCCGTCTTGGGTAACTCAGATGCCTTCCTCATCAAAGCGTCGAAGACCTGCACTTCTGGCATCCACAACAGAACTGCGTTTAAAGAGTACCGACTGATCACTGCGGCGAGTGCAGCCGACGGGGGACGCAGCAGCGATTCAGTGTTGTGTACGGAACCATATACTAAAGGTTTCTATATGGCGTTGGGACGATGCAGGCAGTAAGCACATATCACCTGGATACCAAAACCGGTTGTACAGAGCAGCAGATTACACCATGCTAGCCCCCCCCCTCCCCGTCACCCCTGCACCACACTCACCAACCTCAGACCCATCTCACTCAAGCATTAACCCCCCCCCCCCTTAACAACAAACCCAATCCCAGCCCCACACAAATTCAGTCCTCTTAAAAGAAATAATAATAATAATATCCATCTATTTACTCCCTTTTCAAGCACAACCTCCACCTACTCCCCCACCCCCTTCCACCTCAAGCACCAACTTGAGCCAATCCCACTTCCAGAAGTACACACAATTATTTACAATACCAAAATGCTTGGTTTTGTAGTAGACTAAACTCTTGAAGCTAAATAGGGGCCAATCTGGCGGATAATTACCACAGGACACTGCTGATGAGAGGAGATGGTTACAGAGCCCGCGTCACAATTGGTCAATACCCGTCACCTGTCTCCAGCACGCACGTGGTGGTGTATACGCAAGGCTGTAACACGTCACACTGCAGTATATCCTGGTGCAACATTGATGTACAGCACGTTCATACACAGGTGTCTTGAGCAGCTGTTTCTACACACCTGGATGTATGGGATGGTTGTGTGACACGCACGCAGGCATGTATGTGATGCTGATCATCCTGAAGACTGGAGATATTCGCGTTGTATCATTGGTTATGTAACAACGAGTGTATTTAGACACTACAATTGTCACCCACACAGGGAGGCACCCACACCAGACTCGTTCTGGTGTGGGTAGATTATATAGGACCAAACTTTCCATATCCTAACTCCACCCACCAGACTAGTTCCGGAGCTGAGAGGTATGAGCTACGAGGAAAGGCTAAAGGAGCTGAAACTCACGTCCCTAGAAGACAGAAGAGTAAAGGGGAGACATGATAACCACCTACAAAATTCTCAGGGAATTGACAAGGTGGACAAACAAACTCTTTAGCACGGGTGGAACACGAACAAGAGGACACAAGTGGAAACTTAGTACCCAGATGAGCCACAGGGACGTTAGAAAGAACTTTTTCAGTGTCAGAGTAATTAGTAAATGGAATGCATTAGGCAGTGATGTGGTGGAGGCTGACTCCATACACAGTTTTAAATGTAGATATGATAGAGCCCAGTAGGCTCAGGAATCTGTACATCAGTTGATTGACAGTTGAGAGGCGGGACCAAAGAGCCAAAGCTCAATCCCCCGCAAGCACAAATAGGTGAGTACGCACACCCCTATCAGTGGGGCCTGAGAGCTGAGTTGACAGCGCTCTGGACTCGTAATCCTAGGGTCCGGGTTCTATCCCCAGTGATGACAGAAACAAAATGGGCAGTTTCTTTCACCCTGATGCCCCTGTTACCTAGCAGTAAACAGGTACCTGGGAGTTAAACAGCTGTTATGAGCTGCTTCCTGGGCGCGCGTGTGTGTGTGTGAATGTGTACTCACCTATTTGTACTCACCTATTTGTGCCTGCAGGATCGAGCATTGACTCTTGGATCCCGCCTTTCTAGCCATCGATCGTTTACAGCAATGACTCCTGTCCCATTTCCCTATCATATCTAGTTTTAAAATTATGAATAGAGTTTGCTTCCACAACCTGTTCCTTGAGTGCATTCCATTTTCCCACTACTCTCACGCTAAAAGAAAACTTCCTAACATCTCTGTGACTCATCTGAGTTTTCAGCTTGCACCCATGTCCCCTCGTTCTGTTAATATTCCGTGTGAACATTTCATCTATTTCCACTTTGTCAATTCCCCTGAGATTTTTTTACGTTCCTATCATATCCCCCTCTCCCTTCTTTTTTCTTGTGTCGAAAGGCTCAGTTCCTTCAGGCGCTCTTCATACCCCATCCCTCGTAACGCTGGGACGAATCTCGTCGCAAACTTCTGAACCTTTTCCAGTTTGCTTATGTGTTTCTTCAGGTGGGGACTTCATGATGGGGCGGCATACTCTTAGACTGGTCTCACGTAGGCAGTGTAAAGCGTCCTAAATGCCTCCTTACTTAGGTTTCTGAATGATGTTCTAACTTTTGCCAGTGCAGAGTACGCTGCTGTCGATATCCTATTTATATGTGCCTCAGGAGTTAGATTAGGTGTTACGTCCACGCCCAGGTCTCTTTCTCGCGTCGTCACAGGTAGGCTGTTCCCCTTCATTGTGTACTGTCCCTCTGGTCTCCTATCACCTGATCCTATTTCCATAACTTTACATTTGCTCGAGTTGAACTCCAGTAGCCATTTCTCTGACCATCTCGGCAACCTGTCCAAGTCCTCTTGGAGGATCCTACAGTCCTCATCTGTCACAACTCTTCTCATCAACTTTGCGTCATCCGCGAATATCGACATGTAGGATTCTACTCCTGTAAACATGTCGTTTACTTAAATTAGAAATAGAATTGTGTGTGTGTGTGTGTGTACTCACCTAGTTGTACTCACCTAGTTGTGCTTGCGGGGGTTGAGCTCTGGCTCTTTGGTCCCGCCTCTCAACCGTCAATCAACAGGTGTACAGTTTCCTGAGCCTAATGGGCTCTATCATATCTACATTTGAAACTGTGTATGGAGTCAGCCTCCACCACATCGCTTCCTAATGCATTCCATTTGTCAACCACTCTGACACTAAAAAAGTTCTTTCTAATATCTCTGTGGCTCATTTGGGCACTCAGCTTCCACCTGTGTCCCCTAGTGCGTGTGCCCCTTGTGTTAAACAGCCTGTCTTTATCAACCCTGTCGATTCCCCTGAGAATCTTGAATGTGGTGATCATGTCCCCCCTAACTCTTCTGTCTTCCAACGAAGTGAGGTTTAATTCCTGCAGTCGCTCCTCGTAGCTCATACCTCTCAGCTCGGGTACTAGTCTGGTGGCAAACCTTTGAACCTTTTCCAGTTTAGTCTTATGCTTGACTAGATAGGGACTCCATGCTGGAGCCGCATACTCCAGGATTGGTCTGACATATGTGGTATATAATGTTCTGAAAGATTCCTTACACAAGTTTCTAAAGGCCGTTCTTATGTTAGCCAACCTGGCATATGCTGCTGATGTTATCCTCTTGATATGAGCTTCAGGGGACAGGTCTGGCGTGATATCAACCCCCAGGTCTTTCTCTCTCTCTGACTCTTGAAGTATTTCATCTCCCAAATGATACCTTGTATCTGGTCTCCTGCTTCCTACCCCTATCTTCATTACATTACATTTGCTTGGGTTAAACTCTAACAGCCATTTGTTCGACCATTCCTGCAGCTTGTCCAGGTCTTCTTGAAGTCTCAAGCTGTCCTCCTCTGTCTTAATCCTTCTGTGTGTGTGTGTGTGTGTGGGTGTGTGTGTGTGTGTGTGTGTGTGTGTGTGTGTGTGTGTGTGTGTGTGTGTGTGTGTGTGTGTGTGTGTGGTGTGTGTGTGTGGTGTTGTTCGTGTGTATTTACCTAAGTATAGTTACAGGATGAGAGCTACGCTCGTGGTGTCCAGATAATAATTGGGTTTGACCTGCGGACTGTGAGGGCCTCAGAGGACGCTCCCACACCTGGACTACTGTGTGTGTGGTGTGTGTGTGTGTGTACTCACCTAACTGTACTCACCTATTTGTGCTTGCGGAGGTTAAGCTTTGGCTCTTTGGTCCCGCCTCTCAACTGTCAATCAACAGGTGTACAGATTCCTGAGCCTACTGGGCTCTATCATATCTACATTTGAAACTGTGTATGGAGTCAGCCTCCACCACATCACTTCCTAGTGCATTCCATTTATTAACTACTCTGACACAGAAAATATTCTTTCTAACGTCCCTGTGGCTCATCTGTGTGTGGGGGAGGGGAGGAGAAATTAGTTGTTAGTAACAGTTGATTGATTGACAGTTGAGAGACGGGCCGAAAGTGCTGAGTTCACACCCCCCCCCCCCCCGCTAGCACAACAAGGTGAGTACAACTAGGTGAATACACAGAGAGGCACCCATTTCCTTATCTTACTGAAGGGTATAATTTATGCACTAATAAACCCAGCCTATCGTAACCAACGTTGTAGATGCAACCTACTAAATAACGGCTCACAAATATCTACGTTTTCTATAGGTTAGGTGGGGTTGCTTGGGTTAGTACGTTTCTGGTTATAAATGTTTCACTAAAAGGTTGGATTTTTGACGGAGTGGCAAGTCTAAGGATTGAGCTGACCAGGTACAGCGATCAGCGTTGTGTTCTGCATATTTTTGGCCAGTATTTACCATGATTTACAAGGTTATTCCCTGGAAACACAAACCGTAACTGTCTCCATTTTCCGCTTGTTACAACTTGTAATAAAGTGGTTACATCTTGGCTTAACGTATTTATGACGTATTAGAATGTTGTTACAACTTGCTATATTGGTTGTTATAATTGGTTAGGAGGTGTTAAAACTTGTTTGAACGTTATATCAACGTCGTAGTTTCGGTGTGTGTTTGGCGGGTTAGGGTTAAAAGGATCGTGATATATGGACATTATTACTCCGTTATTGTCTATCTTAATTCAGACAAGTGTATGTGCTTAATTACCTTAGAGATTGGAGAGGTTTGTGGCCACTTCCTGACGACTAGTGACGTGGTGGTGTGACCTGGCTGACAGTGAAGGTGGTGTATCACGGTGTATCATGGTGTATCATGGTGTATCACGGTGTATCACGGTGTATCACGGTGTATCACGGTGTATCATGGTGTATCACGGTGTATCACGGTGTATCACGGTGTATCATGGTGTATCACGGTGTATCACGGTGTATCACGGTGTATCACGGTGTATCACGGTGTATCATGTTGTATCATGTTGTATCATGGTGTATCACGGTGTATCATGGTGTATCACGGTATATCACGGTGTATCACGGTGTAACACGGTGTATCACGATCAATACCAAGTACAGCTCATGTTGCAGAGGGCGTGATGAGTGGCGTCGCAGCACCTGTCAGTCCGCCCCAAGGGACACCTTACTTTCCATATTGTACTCCAAGTCGCCCGCCGTGTTAACGTTCCTCGCCCACAACTTTCATCCCAAGAGGCGCTCAGTTGTCTCGTGTAACGCCCTCGTCGTTCCCAGTATCAATATTGATCAAGATATTGCAGTGTTGCAATGTGCGTTCGTGTGCTGTTTAGTGTGGCTGGGAGCACGGGGAGAAAATATATGCCGAGGGGGGGGAGGAGGGGGGCACGAAAACTTGCATATTGCACAGCAGCCTAGTATTGCTAGGGTTGCAAGCGACTGGGTTGCATACCCGCCAGACAAATCATGCCGGATTAACGTTAAATGAACATTGATTCAATGTTTAACAACATCGTTTGCCAAGCTTAGTCCGGACGGTTACATTATTACAGAGGCAGGAACAGTCAGTACACGGATTCACAAGCCAGAAAGGCATGCTAATATACACTGTGGTATAGGTCGATTCTTGTACATTCGTACAGTTCACTTTTAGGTCTGGACCATGTTAAGGACGAAAGTATAGTTGCTGGTTAGTCAGTTAACTCTCGTGGTGGCTTAAACCTTCCACAAGTCCAGAGTGGTAAAGCCTTAATCAAAGCCATTCACAGCGGGGCTACAGACTGTGCCTGTAGCGACTAAATCTGCTCCAGATTTAGTAACAGGTGAAGCTAAACACTAAAGCTGGGATATGTGCTACCAAACGTCAAGGTTTAATATTGCTATTCTAAGTAACTCAAAGTACTTTTACAAGACAAACTTTCCTCGCCGTATAAAAAGTGAGGAAAGTTTTGCAAACAATTAGGGCAGGATCGATAATTTTTTTATATATAAATGCTAGGAGAGCGGGGGGAAAGGCGGCACCAAGAGCTGAGCTCAATCCCTACCTCACTTTCTCTCCGCGTCATCTCCCAGTGCCACAAGACCGTGAGCGACCACGTGCGCACTGCACCCGGGTCCATGCGATTGTCATTCATCCGCTTGCTTGTTGAGGAAGAGACGGGCAGGACCGCCCGAACCATGAGTCACCTGGACCATGGAAGGGCCGGGGGGGGGGGGGACGGAGAGGAGAGGGATGCTGCGTGTGAGACAGATAATGGTGCTGACACACCTTTATCCTGCAGTTTTCACGCTGTTGCCCACATTCCCGACCCTCCAGCCGTCCTGACTGGCCACCCGCCCGTGTCCGCCCGTCCAGCCAAACCCGTACACCACCCAACTTAATGTCCACCCACCCACCGCCCGAAGTCCAGCCACCTACCCACCGCCCGAAGTCCAGCCACCTACCCACCGCCCGAAGTCCAGCCACCCATCTGTCCAGCCAGGAAGGGGAGGGGGTGTAAAATTATTTGCAAATTTATATAAGTAAATTATATCAGTCTAAATTATAAAATTATAAAATTATATAAGTAAAATTA
Source organism: Procambarus virginalis (assembly GCA_020271785.1). Taxonomy (NCBI): domain Eukaryota; kingdom Metazoa; phylum Arthropoda; class Malacostraca; order Decapoda; family Cambaridae; genus Procambarus; species Procambarus virginalis. Next base: position 22,396 of record WNGS01039384.1, read on the forward strand.
TAAAAGTGCGATTAAGTGGAGCGTCATCAAGGCCACGTCAGGAGAGGCACCTTACTGCTTTCTTGATGAATGATGGTTAGCTGTGTGGTGTTAAAATGTGACGGGAGAGCACAGTGGCATGACACACTTGTAATGCCGGAGACAGCGCAGAGCAGGGTATACCAAGAGCAGGGTAAACCAAGAGTACAGATCGGGTAAACCAAGAGTACAGATCGGGGTAAACCAAGAGTGGGCAAGACGCCAATGAGTAGAGTACAAACGAGTGCCAGCATCCCACCTTCCACAGAGTTTACCCTTATCAGTGCCATGTTGACGTTCCCTTCAAGTGTTGTAGGAGTCACAACACTCGTTAAGGTGTGTCGTGTGTTTGCCTTGGCAATGGCACCAGCGTGCAGCTGCTCAACCCCTGCCCACATTCGAACCCTCAATTTGAGCCCCTGTTCATGTTCAGATTCAGCATACATGAACAGAATTTGTTCATGGGAATATTCAGAATACATGAACAGAATTTGTTCATGTATTCTGACCTCCCCGTCTCCCCCGGTACCCCCATCCTGTGAGGGGTCGTGCAAAAGATTCAAGAGTCACAATGGGTTCGAGAACCAAATTCAAGTTGGTTTAGCCTAGGCAGGTACCAGCACCGGTGCGCTGGTTCAGGCGACTTCTCAAATCTCTCCTCTATGGAGGACAAGAATAGGAACATATACGGACTACCATTGTAGATGATAGGCGAAATCTAAACAGTGTTCACCTAGTACAGATTGAGTACGGTGCTCAATCTACCCTCTACCTGATAGAATGAGGGGGGAGGGGTCGCGTCCCTCACTAGACATGAGAAACATGAGCGTGGAGGCCGACTCTTGAACAGACACTGCACTAAGCTCCCTAAACGTGCTCCCTGGCACGCCGAGGCACCATCAGGAGGAGTGGACAGTCTGGTCGCTGGCTCACCTCACGCTCCGCTGCTCAACACAGCCTCACAACGTCCTACTATCCCCCAGAGTTGTCTGTGTTGAGTGACACGGCGAGTGTGAGAACCACACCGTGGCAGCAGGGTCCACCACACGTGTTCCTTCACCGAGAATGCACCTCCTGACACCTGTGATTAGGAATAACAGGTGGGCCTTTGACAAGCCGCTGGTTCCTGTCCCTGTCGAGGCCGCTGAAGATGGAGGGTCAGGTTCTCTCTACAAACACGTATAATCCTTGGATTTCCCAAGTTTTAAAATTTTCATCTATTTATAGTTCCCGTTGTCGGGGACAGGAAGCCTGAGTGGCAGGATGCCCTTTAGGCTTATATTGAGGTCCCCCACCCCCCCACCCCCCAGCCATCCCCCAAGGACGAACTACTGACCCTCCCGCCAGGATACAACCCCACAACAGTTGCCTATTACTGCTAGGTACCTATTTACTGTTAGGTGAACAGCTGCATTAGGTGAAAGGAAACTTGCCCAATCATTTCTTTCCCGGTCGGAAATCGAATTTGTGATCCCCGACTGAGAGTCAAGAACAAACCCGACCGCACCCCGAGGCTCCACTGTACAAGGTTCACCATCCACAGGTATTTCGAGGAGTTTCTTCATGCAGTTCGAGGATCGTACGAGACCTGCTTGAAACAATCGCCTGGGGCCAGATGCACGAAGCAGTTACGCAAGCACTTATGAACCTGTACATCTTTCCACAATCTTTGGCGGCTTTGTTTATAAATATTAAACAGTTAATGAGTTCCGAAGTACCAGGAGGCTGTTTATAACAATAACAACAGTTGATTGGAAAGTTTTTATGCTTGTAAATTGTTTAATAAATGTAACCAAAGCCGTCAATGATTGAGGAAAGATGTACACGTTCGTAAGTATTTGCGTAACTGCTTCGTGAATCTGTGTCCTGGTCCACAAGTGACCCGTCGACAAGTGTCAGTAATACCAATAACTGGTAGTTAGCACCACAACAAGGCACAAAGAGGCAGGAGGATCTCTCGCGGTATAACAACAACAACAACAACAACAAGAGAACAACGACAGCAGTAACAAGAGTCGCTCAAGACATCAGAAGAGGTCATCCATAAACAACAACAAGTATGGGCAAATATAAACAAATATTTTAAACGTGTTCAACAATAGAAAATTCAGAGGAAGATGAAACGGAGAAAACTTGAATAAAATCAAAGCTGGGATGAAGTGATGGGGGAGAGGGGAGGAGGGGGAGAGGGGAGAGGGGGGAGGGGGGAGAGGGGAAGATGGAGGGGGGGGGGTAGAGGAGGAGGGGGAAGGGGAGGTCCCAGGCAACAAAGCACATTAGCCTAGGCTCGGGGATTACCTTTGGTGTGGCCGCTCTCCCCCGTCCCCACCACAATCTTCCCCTGGTCTTCCCCACCACACCACACCACACCACACCGCACCACACCACACCACACCACACCACACCACACCACACCACACCACACCACACCACCGCGCCTCATGGATGGAAACTACAACCTGATGAGCCGTGATCATGTATAAATTAGTGAGCAAGTGGAATGAGCTCAATGGAGAGGGAGTTAAAGCTAACTAGTCAAGATTAGCTTAAAAACCTTGACTAGTTAGACTTAAATCTTCACTTAACAAAAATCTTTATAAATAAGGGAAGGTCCATGAGCTTCAACAAGCTTTTCAAGTACATATCGGAGAGTACATATAGGCAAGGAGAGCACATAGAGGCAAGACTCATAACTCTCACGCAAAACCTTTTCACAAGTGCAGCAGGAACTTAACATGGGCGCCAGGCTCCCATGCATCACAGGGTGGTTGGTGCTTTGTACCAGCGTCCCCGGGTCACTACTCTCTCCCATAACTAGGCAGTTGGCCGCTTCCCAAGTACCTTCCAAATAAGAACTGGCACCAGGTACTCTTGTTATTACGGAGGCGAGTAATTCCCGTACACCTTTGCCGTCCGCTACCTGGGTGGGTCACTCTGGGCTCCAGCAGCCCACTTGTGGATGCTGGAGCACGGGCAACCACCAGAGATCCGAGACCGATTCATTCATAATTCCTCTGCCGCCGTAATAAATCATTGGCGCCGTATAAATAATTCTCCAACCTTTAGGTTAGATGCCAAAAATAATTGGCTGAACTCTCCAAAGGAAAGTTAATCCGGATTAAAGAGCTCTTGGAGGACCCAACCGGACCACATGCGTCATCCGGGAGTATGGAAGGCGCTGTACCTGAAGAGCGGTTCCTCAAGGTGCACCGCAGTACCCACAGGGACTTCTGCGGTGCTACAAGGAAAGACTGGGACCACGAGACTATAGAGGTTGTGAAGACAATCACATCGCCTCCCACAGTCAATCATCATCCTCCAATTCCTCGCTGCTTTCTGCCACCATCAGTTTCTCGCAGCATCGACAAGAAAAAAAAGATTGACGAACGTCAATTCGACAAAAATTCGGCTGTGATTAGACATTTTTATGTTTCCTTGCAATACATCCTTCATAATCACCTGTCCACGCCACGTCTGGCTCCATACTCATGCCTCTGGTTATTGTGCAACTAACAAAGCTGTTTTATTGCGCATTGAGACCAATTTGGTAGTTTCTAAGCTGCCTCGGCAGAATCTTGTCCGGGAAACTGAAGTAATCATTATATAACCATGCGGCAGGAAACATGCGCCTCGCCGACGGTGGCCGGTTACCGCGCGTCGCCACTCCGGCTCAACCGGCTGGTACTGGTCTGAAGGCCAAGGACGATCAAGGGCTTATCTGCCATCAGACGGGCAATGTCAACTGTACGTATTGTTCGTGAGCGTGTACAAGTACACACCGGATGTACATGTTGATAGCAACCCGTCACAACAGTCTCCAGCTGATCACCTTCACCCACACACTAATATACACACTGACTTAAATCACAATTAGCCTACACGTAGGCCTATGGGTATTTCCTATGATTTATACATCCAAGACCCTAGGCCGTGATACTGACTGACCTTCCGTTGTCATTCAGACAGCCGAGGCAAGGACTGGCAAACAAATCCTTTAGTACAGTAGGCTACGTTCCCGACTCACAATCTTGGAAACCATGTTCAATACAAAGGCACGACAGATATGGTTGGCCACGATTCATTTAACCCGACAACCCCGACAACAGGAATGTGAAACAAATACAAATACCAAAAACACAGCATGGGGGATGTTGCCCCCCACATGGGGGCGGAGTCGTCACGTATGTTGGGACTGGGAACGGTAGGGGATACAGTAGGGGGGTACTGTAGGGGGGTACTGTAGGGGGGTACTGTAGGGGGTACTGTAGGGGGGTACTGTAGGGGGTACTGTAGGGGGGTACTGTAGGGGGGTACTGTAGGGGGTACTGTAGGGGGGTACTGTGGGGGGGTACTGTAGAGGGGTACTGTAGGGGGGTACTGTAGGGGGGTACTGTAGGGGATACAGTAGGGGGGGTACTGTAGGGGGGTACTGTAGGGGGGTACTGTAGGGGGTACTGTAGGGGGTACTGTAGGGGGTACTGTAGGGGTACTGTAGGGGGGTACTGTAGGGGGTACTGTAGGGGGGTACTGTAGGGGGTACTGTAGGGGGTACTGTAGGGGGTACTGTAGGGGGTACTGTAGGGGGGTACTGTAGGGGGTACTGTAGGGGGGTACTGTAGGGGGTACTGTAGGTGGGTACTGTAGGGGGGTACTGTAGGGGGGTACTGTAGGGGGGTACTGTAGGGGGGTACTGTAGGGGGTACTGTAGGGGGGTACTGTAGGGGTACTGTAGGGGGTACTGTAGGGGAGGTACAGTAGGTTGGTACTGTAGGGGTACTAGTAGGGGGTACTGTAGGGGGGTACTGTAGGGGGACTGTAGGGTACCTGTAGGGTGTACGTGTATTCCTGTTGTGGGTAGGCTTAGGGGGGTACTGTAGGTGGGTACTGTAGGGGGGTACTGTAGGGGGTACTGTAAGGGGGTACTGTAGGGGGGTACTGTAGGGGTACCTTGGGTACTGGAGGGGTAATTGGAAGTATGGAGGTGTACTGTAGGGGTACTGATGTGTGGTAGTAGGGGTGTACTTGTAGGGGGTATTCATGGGGAGGACCGTGGGAGCCTAGCGGGTAATAGGATGGTAACCACATCTCAGAACATGTCCCATTATCTTAAATTGTCTCGAGACAATTTAACTATCAGATAACCACAAAATTAAATTAGTACACCACCTGCACTCTGGCTCGCCAAGAGTCTTTAAAGTTTTGGAAATGTTAATGTTGCCAACTGGAACCGGACACCCGCGTCCCGACACCCGCGTCCAGACACCCGCGTCCAGACACCCGCGTCCAGACACCAGCGTCCAGTCACCAGCGTCCAGACACCAGCGTCCAGACACCGGCGTCCAGACACCCGCGTCCAGACACCAACGTCCAGACACCCGCGGCCAGACACCCGCGTCCAGACACCAGCGTCCAGACACCAGCGCCCAGACACCAGCGTCCAGACACCGGCGTCCAGACACCCGCGTCCAGACACCGGCGTCCAGACACCAGCGTCCATACACCCGCGTCCAGACACCCGCTTCCAGACACCAGCGTCCAGTCACCAGCGTCCAGACACCAGCGGCCAGACACCAGCGTCCAGACACCCGCCTCCAGACACCCGCGTCCAGACATCAGCGTCCAGACACCAGCGTCCAGACACCAGCGTCCAGCCACCAGCGTCCAGACACCCGCCTCCAGACACCCGCGTCCAGACATCCGCGTCCAGACACCCGACGCCCATACACCCGCGTCCAGACACCACGTCCAGACACCCGCGTCCAGACACCAGCGTCCAGACACCGGCGTCCAGACACCAGCGTCCAGACACCAGCGTCTAGACACCAGCGTCCAGACACCGGCGTCCAGACACCCGCGTCCAGATACCCGCGTCCAAACACCCGCGTCCAGACACCAACGTCCAGACGTCAGCGTCCAGACACCCGCGTCCAAACACCCGCGTCCAGACACCAACGTCCAGACGTCAGCGTCCAGACACCCGCGTCCAAACACCCGCGTCCAGACACCAACGTCCAGACGTCAGCGTCCAGACACCCGCGTCCAAACACCCGCGTCCAGACACCAACGTCCAGACGTCAGCGTCCAGACACCCGCGTCCAAACACCCGCGTCCAGACACCAGCGTCCAGACACCAGCGTTCAGACACCCGCGTCCAGACATCAGCGTCCAGACACCAGCGTTCAGACACCCGCGTCCAGACATCAGCGTCCAGACACCAGCGTTCAGACACCCGCGTCCAGACATCAGCGTCCAGACACCAGCGTCTAGACACCAGCGTCCAGACACCGGCGTCCAGACACCAGCGTCCAGACGCCAAGGGGAGACAACAGACGTAGGACGCCAGGGGGAGACAACAGACGTAGGACGCCAGGGGAGGCAGACCGACCAGGACCCCAGGGGGAGGCAACAGACGCAGGACGCCAGGGGAGGCAACAGACGTAGGACGCCAAGGGGAGGCAACAGACGCAGGACGCCAGGGGAGGCAACAGACGTAGGACGCCAAGGGGAGGCAATAGACGCAGGACGCCAAGGGGAGGCAACAGACGCAGGACGCCAGGGGGGGCAACAGACGCAGGACGCCAGGGGAGGCAACAGACGCAGGACGCCAGGGGAGGCAACAGACGTAGGACGCCAAGGGGAGGCAATAGACGCAGGACGCCAAGGGGAGGCAACAGACGCAGGACGCCAAGGGGAGGCAACAGACGCAGGACGCCAGGGGAGGCAACAGACGCAGGACGCCAGGGGAGGCAACAGACGCAGGACGCCGACAGGTAAGAGGCAAAGCTGGCGGCAACATACGCCAAGTCATGATGGTGGCGACGGAAAAACCGACCAGCGTCCCCACGACGCACATATTATGGTTTCTCGACCTTTGACTACGAGGTCGTCCACGGCTCACCACTTAGTGCGTAGTTCGTTAATTCAAATTGCGTTACGACCTTGCTACATCGAACGATAATTTAAGAGTATAATCTAGTCAGATTACACACACAATCGTGCTAATCCGCACGTGCCTACGGTGACAACTACGGTGCAGCCCTTCAGTGTGGACACACAGAGTACTGTTCAGGTTACCCACTCAGTGTTACTGGCCCATGTGCCGTGACCCTGTGGG
>WNGS01039385.1:0-13986 GCA_020271785.1 Procambarus virginalis
CAGTTGTGACCACCGGGGCATCAGCCACCAGTTGTGACCACCGGGGCATCAGGCCACCAGTTGTGACCACCGGGGCATCAGGCCACCAGTTGTGACCACCGGGGCATCAGCCACCAGTTGTGACCACCGGGGCATCAAGCCACCAGTTGTGACCACCGGGGCATCAGGCCACCAGTTGTGACCACCGGGGCATCAAGCCACCAGTTGTGACCACCGGGGCATCAAGCCACCAGTTGTGACCACCGGGGCATCAGGCCACCAGTTGTGACCACCGGGGCATCAAGCCACCAGTTGTGACCACCGGGGCATCAGGCCACCAGTTGTGACCACCGGGGCATCAGGCCACCAGTTGTGACCACCGGGGCATCAGGCCACCAGTTGTGACCACCGGGGCGGGCATCAGGCCACCAGTTGTGACCACCGGGGCGGGCATCAGGCCACCAGTTGTGACCACCGGGGCGGGCATCAGGCCACCAGTTGTGACCACCGGGGCATCAGGCCACCAGTTGTGACCACCGGGGCATCAGGCCACTAGTTGTGACCACCGGGGCATCAGGCCACCAGTTGTGACCACCGGGGCATCAGGCCACCAGTTGTGACCACCGGGGCATCAGGCCACCAGTTGTGACCACCGGGGCATCAGGCCACCAGTTGTGACCACCGGGGCATCAGGCCACCAGTTGTGACCACCGGGGCATCAGGCCACCAGTTGTGACCACCGGGGCATCAGGCCACCAGTTGTGACCACCGGGGCATCAGGCCACCAGTTGTGACCACCGGGGCATCAGGCCACCAGTTGTGACCACCGGGGCATCAGGCCACCAGTTGTGACCACCGGGGCATCAGGCCACCAGTTGTGACCACCGGGGCATCAGGCCACCAGTTGTGACCACCGGGGCATCAGGCCACCAGTTGTGACCACCGGGGCATCAGGCCACCAGTTGTGACCACCGGGGCATCAGGCCACCAGTTGTGACCACCGGGGCATCAGGCCACCAGTTGTGACCACCGGGGCATCAGGCCACCAGTTGTGACCACCGGGGCATCAGGCCACCAGTTGTGACCACCGGGGCATCAGGCCACCAGTTGTGACCACCGGGGCATCAGGCCACCAGTTGTGACCACCGGGGCATCAGGCCACCAGTTGTGACCACCGGGGCATCAGGCCACCAGTTGTGACCACCGGGGCATCAGGCCACCAGTTGTGACCACCGGGGCATCAGGCCACCAGTTGTGACCACCGGGGCATCAGGCCACCAGTTGTGACCACCGGGGCATCAGGCCACCAGTTGTGACCACCGGGGCATCAGGCCACCAGTTGTGACCACCGGGGCATCAGGCCACCAGTTGTGACCACCGGGGCATCAGGCCACCAGTTGTGACCACCGGGGCATCAGGCCACCAGTTGTGACCACCGGGGCATCAGGCCACCAGTTGTGACCACCGGGGCATCAGGCCACCAGTTGTGACCACCGGGGCATCAGGCCACCAGTTGTGACCACCGGGGCATCAGGCCACCAGTTGTGACCACCGGGGCATCAGGCCACCAGTTGTGACCACCGGGGCATCAGGCCACCAGTTGTGACCACCGGGGCATCAGGCCACCAGTTGTGACCACCGGGGCATCAGGCCACCAGTTGTGACCACCGGGGCATCAGGCCACCAGTTGTGACCACCGGGGCATCAGGCCACCAGTTGTGACCACCGGGGCATCAGGCCACCAGTTGTGACCACCGGGGCATCAGGCCACCAGTTGTGACCACCGGGGCATCAGGCCACCAGTTGTGACCACCGGGGCATCAGGCCACCAGTTGTGACCACCGGGGCATCAGGCCACCAGTTGTGACCACCGGGGCATCAGGCCACCAGTTGTGACCACCGGGGCATCAGGCCACCAGTTGTGACCACCGGGGCATCAGGCCACCAGTTGTGACCACCGGGGCATCAGGCCACCAGTTGTGACCACCGGGCATCAGGCCACCAGTTGTGACCACCGGGGCATCAGGCCACCAGTTGTGACCACCGGGGCATCAGGCCACCAGTTGTGACCACCGGGGCATCAGGCCACCAGTTGTGACCACCGGGGCATCAGGCCACCAGTTGTGACCACCGGGGCGGGCATCAGGCCACCAGTTGTGACCACCGGGCGGGCATCAGGCCACCAGTTGTGACCACCGGGGCATCAGGCCACCAGTTGTGACCACCGGGGCATCAGGCCACCAGTTGTGACCACCGGGGCATCAGGCCACCAGTTGTGACCACCGGGGCATCAGGCCACCAGTTGTGACCACCGGGGCATCAGGCCACCAGTTGTGACCACCGGGGCATCAGGCCACCAGTTGTGACCACCGGGGCATCAGGCCACCAGTTGTGACCACCGGGGCATCAGGCCACCAGTTGTGACCACCGGGGCATCAGGCCACCAGTTGTGACCACCGGGGCATCAGGCCACCAGTTGTGACCACCGGGGCATCAGGCCACCAGTTGTGACCACCGGGGCATCAGGCCACCAGTTGTGACCACCGGGGCATCAGGCCACCAGTTGTGACCACCGGGGCATCAGGCCACCAGTTGTGACCACCGGGGCATCAGGCCACCAGTTGTGACCACCGGGGCATCAGGCCACCAGTTGTGACCACCGGGGCATCAGGTCACCAGTTGTGACCACCGGGGCATCAGGTCACCAGTTGTGACCACCGGGGCATCAGGCCACCAGTTGTGACCACCGGGGCATCAGGTCACCAGTTGTGACCACCGGGGCATCAGGCCACCAGTTGTGACCACCGGGGCATCAGGTCACCAGTTGTGACCACCGGGGCATCAGGTCACCAGTTGTGACCACCGGGGCATCAGGTCACCAGTTGTGACCACCGGGGCATCAGGTCACCAGTTGTGACCACCGGGGCATCAGGTCACCAGTTGTGACCACCGGGGCATCAGGCCACCAGTTGTGACCACCGGGGCATCAGGCCACCAGTTGTGACCACCGGGGCATCAGGTCACCAGTTGTGACCACCGGGGCATCAGGCCACCAGTTGTGACCACCGGGGCATCAGGCCACCAGTTGTGACCACCGGGGCATCAGGCCACCAGTTGTGACCACCGGGGCATCAGGCCACCAGTTGTGACCACCGGGGCATCAGGCCACCAGTTGTGACCACCGGGGCATCAGGCCAGCAGTTGTGACCACCGGGGCATCAGGCCAGCAGTTGTGACCACCGGAGCATCAGGCCCCCAGTTGTGACCACCGGGGCATCAGGCCACCAGTTGTGACCACCGGGGCATCAGGCCACCAGTTGTGACCACCGGGGCATCAGGCCACCAGTTGTGACCACCGGGGCATCTGGCCACCAGTTGTGACCACCGGGGCATCAGGCCACCAGTTGTGACCACCGGAGCATCAGGCCCCCAGTTGTGACCACCGGGGCATGAGGCCACCAGTTGTGACCACCGGGGCATCAGACCACCAGTTGTGACCACCGGGGCATCAGGCCACCAGTTGTGACCACCGGGGCATCAGGCCACCAGTTGTGACCACCGGGGCATCAGGCCACCAGTTGTGACCACCGGAGCATCAGGCCCCCAGTTGTGACCACCGGGGCATGAGGCCACCAGTTGTGACCACCGGGGCATCAGACCACCAGTTGTGACCACCGGGGCATCAGGCCACCAGTTGTGACCACCGGGGCATCAGACCACCAGTTGTGACCACCGGGGCATCAGGCCACCAGTTGTGACCACCGGGGCATCAGGCCACTATATCTGGCCACGTCAACCATCTCTTCACTCGTCAACGTCTAACAACCACCATATTTATATAACATTTTCGTTTCGATTTTCAACTCTAACATTATTGATTGTGATAGAGTGCAGGTTGTGGAGGGCGAGGAGGTGAGCACTGATACCCAAGTGCTCCTGGGTGACCAGGTGTCTGACCTCTCACCCTGGCTCCCGGACGTGCCCATCATACCCGGGCTCTTGACTGCCCAGACCCCCCCCCCCACCTGTCACCTCTAAAACATATGCAACTCGCCATGAACTTCTTATCACGGCGCTAGTTATATCCCAGAGCCACACGCGTCTATTGACTTGTGTTTGTGTCTTAATTACCTGTCTTCTCCTTGCCTCATTGTGTATGTCTTCTTGTCTTAGACGTCACTGTCTTCAGCTGTTCACCGCTTATACCTTGTTCAGCAGTCAGCGATGTATATTGTTCATTATTCTCCCTTATCTCAGTAGCAGTGAACAGCGCTTGCCATGAGTTCTGCAGTGATGGGCCTTCGTTCATGCCACCTTGGGAGATGTGGTCGCTAAATGCGTCTTCCAGCTGGTGGTGTGGCAGCACCAACACCAGCAGGTGGTGGTGTGGCAGCACCAACACCAGCAGCAGGTGGTGTGTGGCAGCACCAACACCAGCAGGTGGTGTGTGGCAGCACCAACACCAGCAGGTGGTGTGTGGCAGCACCAACACCAGCAGCAGGTGGTGTGTGGCAGCACCAACACCAGCAGCAGGTGGTGTGTGGCAGCACCAACACCAGCAGGTGGTGTGTGGCAGCACCAACACCAGCAGCAGGTGGTGTGTGGCAGCACCAACACCAGCAGCAGGTGGTGTGTGGCAGCACCAACACCAGCAGGTGGTGTGTGGCAGCACCAACACCAGCAGGTGGTGTGTGGCAGCACCAACACCAGCAGGTGGTGTGTGGCAGCACCAACACCAGCAGGTGGTGTGTGGCAGCACCAACACCAGCAGGTGGTGTGTGGCAGCACCAACACCAGCAGGTGGTGTGTGGCAGCACCAGCAGGTGGTGGTGTGGCAGCACCAACACCAGCAGGTGGTGGTGTGGCAGCACCAACACCAGCAGGTGGTGTGTGGCAGCACCAACACCAGCAGGTGGTGGTGTGGCAGCACCAACACCAGCATGTGGTGTGTGGCAGCACCAACACCAGCAGGTGGTGGTGTGGCAGCACCAACACCAGCAGGTGGTGGTGTGGCAGCACCAACACCAGCAGCAGGTGGTGTGTGGCAGCACCAACACCAGCAGGTGGTGTGTGGCAGCACCAACACCAGCAGGTGGTGGTGTGGCAGCACCAACACCAGCAGGTGGTGTGTGGCAGCACCAACACCAGCAGGTGGTGTGTGGCAGCACCAACACCAGCAGGTGGTGTGTGGCAGCACCAACACCAGCAGGTGGTGTGTGGCAGCACCAACACCAGCAGGTGGTGTGTGGCAGCACCAACACCAGCAGGTGGTGGTGTGGCAGCACCAACACCAGCAGGTGGTGTGTGGTGGTGTGGCAGCACCAACACCAGCAGGTGGTGGTGTGGCAGCACCAACACCAGCAGGTGGTGGTGTGGCAGCACCAACACCAGCAGGTGGTGGTGTGGCAGCACCAACACCAGCAGGTGGTGGTGTGGCAGCACCAACACCAGCAGGTGGTGGTGTGGCAGCACCAACACCAGCAGGTGGTGGTGTGGCAGCACCAACACCAGCAGGTGGTGTGTGGCAGCACCAACACCAGCAGGTGGTGTGTGGCAGCACCAACACCAGCATGTGGTGTGTGGCAGCACCAACACCAGCAGGTGGTGTGTGGGAGCACCAACAGGTGGTGTGTGGCAGCACCAACACCAGCAGGTGGTGGTGTGGCAGCACCAACACCAGCAGGTGGTGTGTGGCAGCACCAACACCAGCAGGTGGTGGTGTGGCAGCACCAACACCAGCAGCATGTGGTGTGTGGCAGCACCAACACCAGCAGGTGGTGTGTGGCAGCACCAACACCAGCAGGTGGTGTGTGGCAGCACCAACACCAGCAGGTGGTGGTGTGGCAGCACCAACACCAGCAGGTGGTGTGTGGCAGCACCAACACCAGCAGGTGGTGTGTGGCAGCACCAACACCAGCAGGTGGTGGTGTGGCAGCACCAACACCAGCAGGTGGTGTGTGGCAGCACCAACACCAGCAGGTGGTGTGTGGCAGCACCAACACCAGCAGGTGGTGGTGTGGCAGCATCAACACCAGCAGGTGGTGTGTGGCAGCACCAACACCAGCAGGTGGTGGTGTGGCAGCACCAACACCAGCAGCAGGTGGTGTGTGGCAGCACCAACACCAGCAGGTGGTGGTGTGGCAGCACCAACACCAGCAGGTGGTGTGTGGCAGCACCAACACCAGCAGGTGGTGTGTGGCAGCACCAACACCAGCAGGTGGTGTGTGGCAGCACCAACACCAGCAGGTGGTGGTGTGGCAGCACCAACACCAGCAGGTGGTGGTGTGGCAGCACCAACACCAGCAGGTGGTGTGTGGCAGCACCAACACCAGCAGGTGGTGTGTGGCAGCACCAACAGGTGGTGTGTGGCAGCACCAACACCAGCTGGTGGTGTGTGGCAGCACCAGCAGGTGGTGTGTGGCAGCACCAACACCAGCAGGTGGTGTGTGGCAGCACCAACACCAGCAGGTGGTGTGTGGCAGCACCAACAGGTGGTGTGTGGCAGCACCAACAGGTGGTGTGTGGCAGCACCAACACCAGCAGGTGGTGGTGTGGCAGCACCACCACCAGCAGGTGGTGTGGCAGCACCACCACCAGCAGGTGGTGTGTGGCAGCACCAACAGGTGGTGTGTGGCAGCACCAACACCAGCAGGTGGTGGTGTGGCAGCACCAACACCAGCAGGTGGTGTGGCAGCACCAACACCAGCAGGTGGTGTGGCAGCACCAACACCAGCAGGTGGTGTGGCAGCACCAACAGGTGGTGTGTGGCAGCACCAACACCAGCAGGTGGTGTGTGGCAGCACCAACACCAGCAGGTGGTGGTGTGGCAGCACCAACACCAGCAGGTGGTGGTGTGGCAGCACCAACACCAGCAGGTGGTGGTGTGGCAGCACCAACACCAGCAGGTGGTGGTGTGGCAGCACCAACACCAGCAGGTGGTGGTGTGGCAGCACCAACACCAGCAGGTGGTGTGGCAGCACCAACAGGTGGTGTGTGGCAGCACCAACACCAGCAGGTGGTGTGTGGCAGCACCAACACCAGCAGGTGGTGGTGTGGCAGCACCAACACCAGCAGGTGGTGTGGCAGCACCAACACCAGCAGGTGGTGTGGCAGCACCAACAGGTGGTGTGGCAGCACCAACACCAGCAGGTGGTGTGTGGCAGCACCAACACCAGCAGGTGGTGTGTGGCAGCACCAACAGGTGGTGTGTGGCAGCACCAACACCAGCAGGTGGTGTGTGGCAGCACCAACACCAGCAGGTGGTGTGTGGCAGCACCAACACCAGCAGGTGGTGTGTGGCAGCACCAACACCAGCAGGTGGTGTGTGGCAGCACCAACACCAGCAGGTGGTGTGTGGCAGCACCAACAGGTGGTGGTGTGGCAGCACCAACACCAGCAGGTGGTGTGTGGCAGCACCAACACCAGCAGGTGGTGGTGTGGCAGCACCAACACCAGCAGGTGGTGGTGTGGCAGCACCAACACCAGCAGGTGGTGGTGTGGCAGCACCAACACCAGCAGGTGGTGGTGTGGCAGCACCAACAGGTGGTGTGTGGCAGCACCAACACCAGCAGCAGGTGGTGTGTGGCAGCACCAACACCAGCAGGTGGTGGTGTGGCAGCACCAACACCAGCAGCAGGTGGTGTGTGGCAGCACCAACACCAGCAGGTGGTGGTGTGGCAGCACCAACACCAGCAGGTGGTGGTGTGGCAGCACCAACAGGTGGTGTGTGTGGCAGCACCAACACCAGCAGGTGGTGTGTGGCAGCACCAACACCAGCAGGTGGTGGTGTGGCAGCACCAACACCAGCAGGTGGTGGTGTGGCAGCACCAACACCAGCAGGTGGTGGTGTGGCAGCACCAACACCAGCAGGTGGTGGTGTGGCAGCACCAACACCAGCAGGTGGTGGTGTGGCAGCACCAACACCAGCAGGTGGTGGTGTGGCAGCACCAGCAGGTGGTGGTGTGGCAGCACCAGCAGGTGGTGGTGTGGCAGCACCAGCAGGTGGTGGTGTGGCAGCACCAGCAGGTGGTGGTGTGGCAGCACCAACACCAGCAGGTGGTGGTGTGGCAGCACCAACACCAGCAGGTGGTGGTGTGGCAGCACCAACACCAGCAGGTGGTGTGTGGCAGCACCAACACCAGCAGGTGGTGTGTGGCAGCACCAACAGGTGGTGTGTGGCAGCACCAACAGGTGGTGTGGTAGCACCAACACCAGCAGGTGGTGTGTGGCAGCACCAACACCAGCAGGTGGTGTGTGGCAGCACCAACACCAGCAGGTGGTGTGTGGCAGCACCAACACCAGCAGGTGGTGGTGTGGCAGCACCAACACCAGCAGGTGGTGTGTGGCAGCACCAACAGGTGGTGTGTGGCAGCACCAACACCAGCAGGTGGTGTGTGGCAGCACCAACACCAGCAGGTGGTGTGTGGCAGCACCAACACCAGCAGGTGGTGTGTGGCAGCACCAACACCAGCAGGTGGTGTGTGGCAGCACCAACAGGTGGTGTGTGGCAGCACCAACACCAGCAGGTGGTGGTGTGGCAGCACCAGCACCAGCAGGTGGTGGTGTGGCAGCACCAGCACCAGCAGGTGGTGTGTGGCAGCACCAACACCAGCAGGTGGTGTGGCAGCACCAACACCAGCAGGTGGTGTGTGGCAGCACCAACACCAGCAGGTGGTGTGTGGCAGCACCAACACCAGCAGGTGGTGTGTGGCAGCACCAACACCAGCAGGTGGTGTGTGGCAGCACCAACACCAGCAGGTGGTGTGTGGCAGCACCAACACCAGCAGGTGGTGTGTGGCAGCACCAACACCAGCAGGTGGTGTGTGGCAGCACCAACACCAGCAGGTGGTGTGTGGCAGCACAAACACCAGCAGGTGGTGTGTGGCAGCACCAACACCAGCAGGTGGTGTGTGGCAGCACCAACAGGTGGTGGTGTGGCAGCACCAACACCAGCAGGTGGTGTGTGGCAGCACCAACACCAGCAGGTGGTGGTGTGGCAGCACCAACACCAGCAGGTGGTGGTGTGGCAGCACCAACACCAGCAGGTGGTGGTGTGGCAGCACCAACACCAGCAGGTGGTGGTGTGGCAGCACCAACACCAGCAGGTGGTGGTGTGGCAGCACCAACAGGTGGTGTGTGGCAGCACCAACACCAGCAGCAGGTGGTGTGTGGCAGCACCAACACCAGCAGGTGGTGGTGTGGCAGCACCAACACCAGCAGCAGGTGGTGTGTGGCAGCACCAACACCAGCAGGTGGTGGTGTGGCAGCACCAACACCAGCAGGTGGTGGTGTGGCAGCACCAACAGGTGGTGTGTGTGGCAGCACCAACACCAGCAGGTGGTGTGTGGCAGCACCAACACCAGCAGGTGGTGGTGTGGCAGCACCAACACCAGCAGGTGGTGGTGTGGCAGCACCAACACCAGCAGGTGGTGGTGTGGCAGCACCAACACCAGCAGGTGGTGGTGTGGCAGCACCAACACCAGCAGGTGGTGGTGTGGCAGCACCAACACCAGCAGGTGGTGGTGTGGCAGCACCAACACCAGCAGGTGGTGGTGTGGCAGCACCAACACCAGCAGGTGGTGGTGTGGCAGCACCAACACCAGCAGGTGGTGGTGTGGCAGCACCAACACCAGCAGGTGGTGTGTGGCAGCACCAACAGGTGGTGTGTGGCAGCACCAACACCAGCAGGTGGTGTGTGGCAGCACCAACACCAGCAGGTGGTGTGTGGCAGCACCAACACCAGCAGGTGGTGTGTGGCAGCACCAACACCAGCAGGTGGTGTGTGGCAGCACCAACAGGTGGTGTGTGGCAGCACCAACACCAGCAGGTGGTGGTGTGGCAGCACCAGCACCAGCAGGTGGTGGTGTGGCAGCACCAGCACCAGCAGGTGGTGTGTGGCAGCACCAACACCAGCAGGTGGTGTGGCAGCACCAACACCAGCAGGTGGTGTGTGGCAGCACCAACACCAGCAAGTGGTGTGTGGCAGCACCAACACCAGCAGGTGGTGTGTGGCAGCACCAACACCAGCAGGTGGTGTGTGGCAGCACCAACACCAGCAGGTGGTGTGTGGCAGCACCAACACCAGCAGGTGGTGGTGTGGCAGCACCAACACCAGCAGGTGGTGGTGTGGCAGCACCAACACCAGCAGCTGGTGGTGTGGCAGCACCAACACCAGCAGCTGGTGGTGTGGCAGCACCAACACCAGCAGCTGGTGGTGTGGCAGCACCAACACCAGCAGCTGGTGGTGTGGCAGCACCAACACCAGCAGCTGGTGGTGTGGCAGCACCAACACCAGCAGGTGGTGGTGTGGCAGCACCAACACCAGCAGGTGGTGGTGTGGCAGCACCAACACCAGCAGGTGGTGGTGTGGCAGCACCAACACCAGCAGCTGGTGGTGTGGCAGCACCAACACCAGCAGCTGGTGGTGTGGCAGCACCAACACCAGCAGGTGGTTATGATTCCATTCCTCAATATTTATTCAAAGATTCATCAGGTTCTTGTGATTTCATTGTACAAGGTCCCTAATACAAGGATTTTGTGCTCTGTTTCCAGCCAATAACTGGCACATGACTTCCCCACACTACAATATTGAATGTCCAGCCATTAGCCCCCTGAGACCTGCCGACATGACACACCTGGAGCTTTGCAATTACTTTATTACCTCTCGTGTTCTTGAGGATATCCTCATAATGCACGCCAAATTATAAAAGCAGACTCTAGAGAACGGGGGGGGGGTGAGTGACATTGAGTACGGACACTAGAGTAGGGGGGGTGAGTGACAGTGAGTACAGACACTAGAGTGGGGGGAGGCGTGAGTGACAGTGAGTACGGACACTAGAGTAGGGGGGGCGTGAGTGACAGTGAGTACAGAGACACGAGTTCAAGAGCGACCAAACCAGGAATGCCCGAGGCTATTAATTTGACTACAACACAGACATCTTTAAGCTGTGGTGAAAGCGTCAACATGCAATACATTAAGTACAAGAAGAGGACACTTAAGGAACCATTAACTTGGGTACAGCAGGCGGCAACTACATCGTTGCTCACTTGCCATCACTTTACTGCATGTAAATGACCTCAACTTAATACCACAAACGAATGCAATTAAGTCATTACCTTTGTAACGTGTGTGTAAATAACAACAGTTCCCGTATGGCCGAAAGTGGACGTAATTTGAAAATGAAAAAAAAGATGAAAATAAATTTGGGATTTTTTTTTTCAACAACAGTAAGTTAAGGGTCCTCTGGTAGGTTAGGTGGGCAGGAAATTCTCATAAAGTTTCAAAACGTTATGAAAAACGTTATGTGAAAGTTTCCTCTCCTAACCTTTCCTAGTAGGCGGGACGACTCAAACAGAAAACGGAGCAGTACGTCACTTTTGTGAGTCGATTTCATTTCAAATTACGTCCAAATTTGGCCATAGCGCGCATACCAGCGAAAAGCTACGTTATTATTAAGAAGATAGGTTACCCTGGCAGCTGGCAGTGTCGCTGGGCCATCACTTAACACAAAAGTAAATATTTTTAACATTTAAATTATTCGCATTTCCGACATGAAACGAACGCCCCCTGCCAGCCTCTATGAGAGCAGGAGGCCTGTGAGGCCGCTGTGCCTCATACTGACACCATTCCCAAGCCGAGTTCTTGAAGCAGTGAGAGGCTACGAAAGTTACTTTAAAACAAGACCTTTCATATAAAACAAAACTTTAGATTTGGAGCTAAACTGCTCAGTATATTATATATATATATATATATTATATATATATATATATATATATATATATATATATATATATATATATATATATTATATATATATATATATATATATATAGTGACTCATATATATAACTTACTGGAACTTTGTGTACACTAACCCAGTCGTAAATATACAACCATTTATGAATAAAGTTGTGACTTGATCATGCGTCTTTCAAGATGTAAACATCATTTTAAAACAACTATATTGTAGAATGTGACTTTGTATTGCCCTGTGATATTATTTCTAGAATAGAATGAAATAGAATACATTCGACGCGCCGGTCGGAAGCCTCGACCCGGCCTACAGGCGGATCACCAGAGTGGTCCAGCGAGGCATATCTATCATCGACAGTGATTACGTCACGCCATATGTGAAGGGCCCATCACAAGCGTTGTATTATCTCCATGACGCAGTGTGATGGATGGCTGAGTCAGGCCTGCACCGGCCTCCTCCCCACCCACACTAATCCCCCAGCTCATGTCTCCACTATATATCCTCACCTTCCTCAACCACAACACATTGTCCACTGCAACAACCAGGTACCACCTTTACCCACTCCTGCATTTGCATAATGATTATTGAGCTATAATTTGCAATACACATTTTATGATGCATTTAATATACATTGTTGCACACTGCACGGAGTGCTTCAAGAGTGTGTATTACACTCTGTGTCTCATGCTCGATACACACTGAGCGTGTACAATGCTAAACACCAGAGGAGGAAGAGTTTCATATGAGCGAAGACCAGTGAGAGCGAGAGGAGAGACTGGCCGCTACGTCCACCTACGGACCCCTTGCTCATCATCCTTATTAGCATTCAAACATTATCATTCTTTAATGCCTGGCCTCCGCGCTCGACAATTATCTCTCAATCTATTAAGTTCCACTCCCGGGTCCAGGTCCAGACCTCAAGTATCCTTCCCAAAAGAGGAGACGACACTATCCCGGGCAGCGCACCAGCAGGGGCGACGGCAGCACCAACCAGCAGGGGCGACGGCAGCACCACCAGCAGGGGCGACGGCGCACCAGCCGCAGGGCGCGGCATCAGCACCACCAGCGGGCGACGCAGCACCACCAGCATGTGGCGACGGCAGCACCCCAGCAGGGGCGACGGCAGCACCAGCAGGGGCGACGGCAGCACCAGCAGCAGGGCGACGGCAGCAGCACCAGCAGGGGCGACGGCAGCACCACCAGCAGGGTACACCTAGTGTCCTCACGACAGGGTTCTTCTAATTAACGGCATCAAGTACATCTGCATTCACGCAGCTGCCTAAAGGTATATGAAGTGGAGTACGTTTGTCAAAAAGATAGCAAGTAATGCTAAAATCCCCATCAAATAGGATGGTTAGTCAACAGAGCATGTGATAAGTAGTCTGTCAGCTAACAGACTCTGGGTGCATTATGAGGATATTCATCAACATTAGATGAATAAGGCAACAGAGGTAATAAAAGTCCCCATCTCGCAGGATGTTAGTCATACAGCAAAGGTTTTTTATTAATACATTAGATACATCTGCATTTGTGCACTGCCCTAGACTATATGAAGGGGAGTACAGTGTGTCAAAAAGCTAGCTACGCGACAGCAAAGGGATACTTCACCGTATTTAATAAACCTACGGCAAACTCCCGCCGGATTTGAATTGATATCTTAATATTGAAAATCATGGTAAAAAAACCTTGATGTCAGCAGGTAACTATAGCACGAAGTTTACATCTGCACTATGAACCTGACGATCCTTGCATTTCATCTGGGATTAAAACACATGTTGCATGTTTTGTTGTAATACCGGCGAGGCGTGAGTACCTGAAGACACCCCCGGGTCTCGAACCACGGCTCTAAACTGTTCAATTTGATTATTGGAAGCTTCATTTTTAGAAAAACTATTTGTATTAAGTTTCAAATAAATGTGAAAGCATTTTCTGGTTATATATTAACAAGTTAACAAGGTGAGTGCCATGAACTCCAGACGAGAGAGATTCCTCCACCTTTCAGTTCGCTGTTGTTGTTTAAGATTCAGCTACTGGATACAAAAAGTTCCAAGTAGTACGGCTAGGGTGAGCCCGTAGTGGACTTACCTGGCACCAGGAGCAGGGCTGTGACGTGTCACTCAAGACAGAGCGAGTATGTACCTCTTGTCATGTTGATGAGGTGAGGTGTTTTGGTGAGGTAGGTTACCACACATGAGTTGACATGTGGTGACGTGCGTCCACTCACAGGTCATGACGGGTCATGCGGGCCAAGAAC
>WNGS01039385.1:14011-24011 GCA_020271785.1 Procambarus virginalis
TCCTGGCTGGCATTATTGCATGACACATCAGTAGTAGTCACTCGCTATACAAAAGCTCTTCTTATACTCGCTGAATTGTCAGTCTTTACATTTCTAGCATTTACATTTAGACCTGAATTATCTTTATTTATTTTGAGGTCAGTCTTTTATGTTCACTCGTCACCTGCTGCCTACTTTCCTCCTCACCTCTGGCGACATCCTGACCTACCTACCCTGCCCAGCTGACCTACCTACCCTGCCCAGCTGACCAACCTACCCTGCCCAGCTGACCAACCTACCCTGCCCAGTTGACCTACCTACCCTGCCCAGCTGACCAACCTACCCTGCCCAGTTGACCTACCTACCCTGCCCAGCTGACCTACCTACCCTGCCCAGCTGACCAACCTACCCTGCCCAGTTGACCTACCTACCCTGCCCAGCTGACCAACCTACCCTGCCCAGCTGACCAACCTACCCTGCCCAGCTGACCAACCTACCCTGCCCAGCTGACCAACCTACCCTGCCCAGTTGACCTACCTACCCTGCCCAGCTGACCTACCTACCCTGCCCAGCTGACCAACCTACCCTGCCCAGCTGACCTACCTACCCTGCCCAGCTGACCAACCTACCCTGCCCAGCTGACCAACCTACCCTGCCCAGCTGACCTACCTACCCTGCCCAGCTGACCAACCTACCCTGCCCAGCTGACCAACCTACCCTGCCCAGCTGACCAACCTACCCTGCCCAGCTGACCTACCTACCCTGCCCAGCTGACCTACCTACCCTGCCCAGCTGACCTACCTACTTGATCACAAGCTACCAATCTGCTCACTTCCATTCCTACCTTCAGCTGACCTGCACACTTGCCGGCCACAGCACCTGTTCCCTACCAAACCAGGGGCCAGATTCCCGAGGCAGTTAGGCAAGTACTTACGAAGGTGTACATCTTTCCTCAATCTTTGCCAGCTTTGGTTACATTTATTAAATCGTTTACAAGCATTTAAACTTCTCAATCAACTGTTGCTATTGTTATAAACAGCCTCCTGGTGCTTTAGAGCTCATTAACTGTTTAATAATTGTAAACAAAGCCGCTAAAGATTGAGAAAAGATAGACAGGTTCGCAAGTACTTGCGTAACTGCTTCGTGAATCTGGCTCCCTGCTCCTCAGCTGCCTGTGTATTCACCTGCATGTTGGGCAGGCATCCTGAACATTCCCCAAGAGTCGACCTGATCAAGGCCCTCGACCGGGAGTCTAACACGAGGCCACAAACAAATTACCAACCAAAGCTGCTCTTTATCCTATGAAACTTGATCGTCTCGTGTTTCCGTGCCGACAAAAAACAACCACATTAATATTTCCAACCACGACCCTAAGCACCACTCCGCTACGATTCTCACCGGTGCAAAAAAACATTTGATGGGTCGTAAATCAATTATTGTGAAATGTGGAATATTGATCAATTAAGTAGTTGGTCTGACCGAGTCTTGGGATTATGTTACAGTTGTGTGGACAGTTAAACATTTTGTACCTGATTTTGAAGAATTATAAATAATTGACTTGGCGTGTTAGCTCTTATACCTTAGAGCAGCGATTCAGTTCTGTGCAACCCCTCACATTGTTTACAGCAGTGACACAGCGCTGTGCAACCCCTCACATTGTTTACAGCAGTGACACAGCGCTGTGCAACCCCTCACATTGTTTATAGCAGTGATACAGCGCTGTGCAACCCCTCACATTGTTTATAGCAGTGATACAGCGCTGTGCAACCCCTCACATTGTTTACAGCAGTGATACAGCGCTGTGCAACCCCTCACATTGTTTATAGCAGTGATACAGCGCTGTGCAACCCCTCACATTGTTTACAGCAGTGATACAGCGCTGTGCAACCCCTCACATTGTTTATAGCAGTGATACAGCGCTGTGCAACCCCTCACATTGTTTACAGCAGCGTTACAGTGCTTTGTAAACTAACCTGACCAGGCATCAAGCCACCAGTTGTGACCACCGGGGCATCAGGCCACCAGTTGTGACCACCGGGGCATCAGGCCACTAGTTGTGACCACCGGGGCATCAGGCCACCAGTTGTGACCACCGGGGCGGGCATCAAGCCACCAGTTGTGACCACCGGGGCATCAGGCCACCAGTTGTGACCACCGGGGCATCAGGCCACCAGTTGTGACCACCGGGGCGGGCATCAGGCCAACAGTTGTGACCACCGGGGCATCAGGCCACCAGTTGTGACCACCGGGGCATCAGGCCACCAGTTGTGACCACCGGGGCATCAGGCCACCAGTTGTGACCACCGGGGCGGGCATCAGGCCAACAGTTGTGACCACCGGGGCATCAGGCCACCAGTTGTGACCACCGGGGCATCAGGCCACTAGTTGTGACCACCGGGGCATCAGGCCACCAGTTGTGACCACCGGGGCATCAGGCCACCAGTTGTGAGCACCGGGGCATCAAGCCACCAGTTGTGACCACCGGGGCATCAGGCCACCAGTTGTGACCACCGGGGCGGGCATCAGGCCAACAGTTGTGACCACCTGGGCATCAAGCCACCAGTTGTGACCACCGGGGCATCAAGCCACCAGTTGTGACCACCGGGGCATCAAGCCACCAGTTGTGACCACCGGGGCATCAAGCCACCAGTTGTGACCACTGGGGCATCAAGCCACCAGTTGTGACCACCGGGGCATCAAGCCACTAGTTGTGACCACCGGGGCATCAGGCCACCAGTTGTGACCACCGGGGCATCAGGCCACCAGTTGTGACCACCGGGGCGGGCATCAAGCCACCAGTTGTGACCACCGGGGCGGGCATCAAGCCACCAGTTGTGACCACTGGGGCATCAAGACACCAGTTGTGACCACCGGGGCATCAAGCCACTAGTTGTGACCACCGGGGCATCAAGCCACCAGTTGTGACCACCGGGGCATCAAGCCACCAGTTGTGACCACCGGGGCATCAGGCCACTAGTTGTGACCACCTGGGCATCAGGCCACCAGTTGTGACCACCTGGGCATCAAGCCACCAGTTGTGACCACCGGGGCATCAGGCCACCAGTTGTGACCACCGGGGCGGGCATCAAGCCACCAGTTGTGACCACCGGGGCGGGCATCAAGCCACCAGTTGTGACCACTGGGGCATCAAGCCACCAGTTGTGACCACCGGGGCATCAAGCCACTAGTTGTGACCACCGGGGCATCAAGCCACCAGTTGTGACCACCGGGACATCAGGCCACCAGTTGTGACCACCTGGGCATCAAGCCACCAGTTGTGACCACCGGGGCATCAAGCCACCAGTTGTGACCACCGGGGCATCAGGCCACCAGTTGTGACCACCGGGGCATCAGGCCACCAGTTGTGACCACCGGGGCATCAGGCCACTAGTTGTGACCACCGGGGCATCAAGCCACCAGTTGTGACCACCGGGGCACCAAGCCACCAGTTGTGACCACCGGGGCATCAGGCCACCAGTTGTGACCACCGGGGCATCAGGCCACCAGTTGTGACCACCGGGGCATCAAGCCACTAGTTGTGACCACCGGGGCATCAAGCCACCAGTTGTGACCACCGGGGCATCAGGCCACCAGTTGTGACCACCGGGGCATCAAGCCACCAGTTGTGACCACCGGGGCATCAAGCCACCAGTTGTGACCACCGGGGCATCAAGCCACCAGTTGTGACCACCGGGGCATCAGGCCACCAGTTGTGACCACCGGGGCATCAGGCCACCAGTTGTGACCACCGGGGCATCAGGCCACCAGTTGTGACCACCGGGGCATCAAGCCACCAGTTGTGACCACCGGGGCATCAAGCCACCAGTTGTGACCACCGGGGCATCAAGCCACCAGTTGTGACCACCGGGGCATCAAGCCACCAGTTGTGACCACCGGGGCATCAGGCCACCAGTTGTGACCACCGGGGCATCAGGCCACCAGTTGTGACCACCGGGGCGGGCATCAAGCCACCAGTTGTGACCACCGGGGCATCAAGCCACCAGTTGTGACCACCGGGGCATCAAGCCACCAGTTGTGACCACCGGGGCATCAGGCCACCAGTTGTGACCACCGGGGCATCAAGCCACCAGTTGTGACCACCGGGGCATCAAGCCACCAGTTGTGACCACCGGGGCATCAAGCCACCAGTTGTGACCACCGGGGCATCAAGCCACCAGTTGTGACCACCGGGGCATCAAGCCACCAGTTGTGACCACCGGGGCATCAAGCCACCAGTTGTGACCACCGGGGCATCAGGCCACCAGTTGTGACCACCGGGGCATCAAGCCACCAGTTGTGACCACCGGGGCATCAGGCCACCAGTTGTGACCACCGGGGCATCAAGCCACCAGTTGTGACCACCGGGGCATCAGGCCACCAGTTGTGACCACCGGGGCATCAGGCCACCAGTTGTGACCACCGGGGCATCAGGCCACCAGTTGTGACCACCGGGGCATCAAGCCACCAGTTGTGACCACCGGGGCATCAAGCCACCAGTTGTGACCACCGGGGCGGGCATCAGGCCACCAGTTGTGACCACCGGGGCATCAGGCCACCAGTTGTGACCACCGGGGCATCAGGCCACCAGTTGTGACCACCGGGGCATCAAGCCACCAGTTGTGACCACCGGGGCATCAGGCCACCAGTTGTGACCACCGGGGCATCAGGCCACCAGTTGTGACCACCGGGGCATCAGGCCACCAGTTGTGACCACCGGGGCATCAAGCCACCAGTTGTGACCACCGGGGCATCAGGCCACCAGTTGTGACCACCGGGGCATCAGGCCACCAGTTGTGACCACCGGGGCATCAGGCCACCAGTTGTGACCACCGGGGCATCAAGCCACCAGTTGTGACCACCGGGGCATCAGGCCACCAGTTGTGACCACCGGGGCATCAGGCCACCAGTTGTGACCACCGGGGCATCAGGCCACCAGTTGTGACCACCGGGGCATCAGGCCACCAGTTGTGACCACCGGGGCATCAAGCCACCAGTTGTGACCACCGGGGCATCAAGCCACCAGTTGTGACCACCGGGGCATCAGGCCACCAGTTGTGACCACCGGGGCATCAAGCCACCAGTTGTGACCACCGGGGCATCAAGCCACCAGTTGTGACCACCGGGGCATCAAGCCACCAGTTGTGACCACCGGGGCATCAAGCCACCAGTTGTGACCACCGGGGCATCAAGCCACCAGTTGTGACCACCGGGGCATCAAGCCACTAGTTGTGACCACCGGGGCGGGCATCAGGCCACCAGTTGTGACCACCGGGGCATCAAGCCACCAGTTGTGACCACCGGGGCATCAAGCCACCAGTTGTGACCACCGGGGCATCAAGCCACCAGTTGTGACCACCGGGGCATCAGGCCACCAGTTGTGACCACCGGGGCGGGCATCAGGCCACCAGTTGTGACCACCGGGGCATCAAGCCACCAGTTGTGACCACCGGGGCATCAAGCCACCAGTTGTGACCACCGGGGCATCAAGCCACCAGTTGTGACCACCGGGGCATCAAGCCACCAGTTGTGACCACCGGGGCATCAAGCCACCAGTTGTGACCACCGGGGCATCAAGCCACCAGTTGTGACCACCGGGGCATCAGGCCACCAGTTGTGACCACCGGGGCATCAGGCCACCAGTTGTGACCACCGGGGCATCAAGCCACCAGTTGTGACCACCGGGGCATCAAGCCACCAGTTGTGACCACCGGGGCATCAAGCCACCAGTTGTGACCACCGGGGCATCAGGTCACCAGTTGTGACCACCGGGGCATCAGGCCACCAGTTGTGACCAACGGGGCATCAGGCCACCAGTTGTGACCACCGGGGCGGGCATCAGGCCACCAGTTGTGACCAGCGGGACATCAGGCCACCAGTTGTGACCACCGGGGCGGGCATCAGGCCACCAGTTGTGACCAGCGGGACATCAGGCCACCAGTTGTGACCACCGGGGCATCAGGCCACTAGTTGTGACCACCGGGGCATCGGACCACCAGTTGTGACCACCGGGGCATCAGGCCACTAGTTGTGACCACCGGGGCATCAGGCCACCAGTTGTGACCACCGGGGCATCAGGCCACTAGTTGTGACCACCGGGGCATCAGGCCACTAGTTGTGACCACCGGGGCATCAGGCCACTAGTTGTGACCACCGGGGCATCAGGCCACTAGTTGTGACCACCGGGGCATCAGGCCACCAGTTGTGACCACCGGGGCATCAGGCCACCAGTTGTGACCACCGGGGCATCAGGCCACTAGTTGTGACCACCGGGGCATCGGACCACCAGTTGTGACCACCGGGGCATCAGGCCACTATATCTGGCCACGTCAACCATCTCTTCACTCGTCAACGTCTAATAACCACCATATTTATATAACATTTTCGTTTCGATTTTCAACTCTAACATTATTGATTGTGATAGAGTGCAGGTTGTGGAGGGCGAGGAGGTGAGCACTGATACCCAAGTGCTCCTGGGTGACCAGGTGTCTGACCTCTCACCCCGGCTCCCGGACGTGCCCATCATACCCGGGCTCTTGACTGCCCAGACCCCCCCCCCCCCACCTGTCACCTCTAAAACATATGCAACTCGCCATGAACTTCTTATCACGGCGCTAGTTATATCCCAGAGCCACACGCGTCTATTGACTTGTGTTTGTGTCTTAATTACCTGTCTTCTCGTTGCCTCATTGTGTATGTCTTCTTGTCTTAGACGTCACTGTCTTCAGCTGTTCACCGCTTATACCTTGTTCAGCAGTCAGGGATGTATATTGTTCATTATTCTCCCTTATCTCAGTAGCAGTGAACAGCGCTTGCCATGAGTTCTGCAGTGATGGGTCTTCGTTCATGACCTTGGGAGATGTGGTCGCTAAATGCGTCTTCCAGCTGGTGGTGTGGCAGCACCAACACCAGCAGGTGGTGTGTGGCAGCACCAGCAGGTGGTGGTGTGGCAGCACCAACACCAGCAGGTGGTGTGTGGCAGCACCAGCAGGTGGTGGTGTGGCAGCACCAACACCAGCAGGTGGTGTGTGGCAGCACCAGCAGGTGGTGTGTGGCAGCACCAACACCAGCAGGTGGTGTGTGGCAGCACCAGCAGGTGGTGTGTGGCAGCACCAGCAGGTGGTGTGTGGCAGCACCAGCAGGTGGTGTGTGGCAGCACCAGCAGGTGGTGTGTGGCAGCACCAACACCAGCAGGTGGTGTGTGGCAGCACCAACACCAGCAGGTGGTGTGTGGCAGCACCAACACCAGCAGGTGGTGTGTGGCAGCACCAACACCAGCAGGTGGTGTGTGGCAGCACCAGCACCAGCAGGTGGTGTGTGGCAGCACCAGCACCAGCAGGTGGTGTGTGGCAGCACCAACAGGTGGTGTGTGGCAGCACCAGCAGGTGGTGTGTGGCAGCACCAGCAGGTGGTGTGTGGCAGCACCAGCAGGTGGTGTGTGGCAGCACCAGCAGGTGGTGTGTGGCAGCACCAACACCAGCAGGTGGTGTGTGGCAGCACCAGCAGGTGGTGTGTGGCAGCACCAGCAGGTGGTGTGTGGCAGCACCAGCAGGTGGTGTGTGGCAGCACCAGCAGGTGGTGTGTGGCAGCACCAACACCAGCAGGTGGTGGTGTGGCAGCACCAACACCAGCAGGTGGTGTGTGGCAGCACCAACACCAGCAGCTGGTGGTGTGGCAGCACCAACACCAGCAACTGGTGGTGTGGCAGCACCAACACCAGCAGCAGGTGGTGTGGCAGCACCAGCACCAGCAGCTGGTGGTGTGGCAGCACCAACACCAGCAGCTGGTGGTGTGGCAGCACCAACACCAGCAGCTGGTGGTGTGGCAGCACCAACACCAGCAGCTGGTGGTGTGGCAGCACCAACACCAGCAGCTGGTGGTGTGGCAGCACCAACACCAGCAGCTGGTGGTGTGGCAGCACCAACACCAGCAGCTGGTGGTGTGTGGCAGCACCAACACCAGCAGCTGGTGGTGTGGCAGCACCAACACCAGCAGCTGGTGGTGTGTGGCAGCACCAACAGGTGGTGGTGTGGCAGCACCAACACCAGCTGCTGGTGGTGTGTGGCAGCACCAACAGGTGGTGGTGTGGCAGCACCAACACCAGCAGCTGGTGGTGTGTGGCAGCACCAACACCAGCAGCTGGTGGTGTGGCAGCACCAACACCAGCAGCTGGTGGTGTGTGGCAGCACCAACAGGTGGTGGTGTGGCAGCACCAACACCAGCAGCTGGTGGTGTGTGGCAGCACCAACAGGTGGTGGTGTGGCAGCACCAACACCAGCTGGTGGTGTGGCAGCACCAACACCAGCAGCTGGTGGTGTGGCAGCACCAACACCAGCAGGTGGTGTGTGGCAGCACCAGCAGGTGGTGGTGTGGCAGCACCAACACCAGCAGGTGGTGTGTGGCAGCACCAACACCAGCAGCTGGTGGTGTGGCAGCACCAACACCAGCAGCTGGTGGTGTGGCAGCACCAACACCAGCAGCTGGTGGTGTGGCAGCACCAACACCAGCAGCTGGTGGTGTGGCAGCACCAACACCAGCAGGTGGTGTGTGGCAGCACCAACACCAGCAGCTGGTGGTGTGGCAGCACCAACACCAGCAGGTGGTTATGATTCCATTCCTCAATATTTATTCAAAGATTCATCAGGTTCTTGTGATTTCATTGTACAAGGTCCCTAATACAAGGATTTTGTGCTCTGTTTCCAGCCAATAACTGGCACATGACTTCCCCACACTACAATATTGAATGTCCAGCCATTAGCCCCCTGAGACCTGCCGACATGACACACCTGGAGCTTTGCAATTACTTTATTACCTCTCGTGTTCTTGAGGATATCCTCATAATGCACGCCAAATTATAAAAGCAGACTCTAGAGAACGGGGGGGGGGGGGGTGAGTGACATTGAGTACGGACACTAGAGTAGGGGGGGTGAGTGACAGTGAGTACAGACACTAGAGTGGGGGGAGGAGTGAGTGACAGTGAGTTCGGACACTAGAGTAGGGGGAGGCGTAAGTGACAGTGAGTAAGGACGCTAGAGTAGGGGGGGGGGTGAGTGGCAGTGAGTACAGACATTAGAGTGGGGGGAGGCGTGAGTGACAGTGAGTACGGACATTAGAGTAGGGGAGGCGTAAGTGACAGTGAGTAAGGACGCTAGAGAGTAGGGGGGGGGGTGAGTGCAGTGAGTACAGACATTAGAGTGGGGGGAGGCGTGAGTGACAGTGAGTAAGGACGCTAGAGTAGGGGGGGGTGAGTGACAGTGAGTACAGACATTAGAGTGGGGGAGGCGTGAATGACAGTGAGTAAGGACGCTAGAGTAGGGGGGGCGTGAGTGACAGTGAGTACGGAGACACGAGTTCAAGAGCGACCAAACCAGGAATGCCCGAGGCTATTAATTTGACTACNCCGCGTGGCCCCAGCCTCCACTGGACGCGTGGCCCCAGCCTCCACTGGACCGCGTGGCCCCAGCCTCCACTGGACCGCGTGGCCCCAGCCTCCACTGGACCGCGTGGCCCCAGCCTCCACTGGACCGTGGCCTGGCGTCAAACATCGCTGCCAGGACATACCTATCAACCCAGGAGGCGATGACCTGTCTATGCACCCCAGGTCGTTACCACCTGTCTATGGACCCCAAGGGGGAGGGGGGGGGTCCCCGCCAGTATCTTCACAGGACCTTGGAAGGTCACCTTTGAGAATATTTTCTCTATTAGTATAATGAGAGATTCTTGGAGGAGAACGCCCTGAACGCCCTGGGCCGCCCTAGGAACGCCCTGGCCGCCCTGGGAACGCCCTGGGCCGCCCTAGGAACGCCCTGGGCCGCCCTTGGAACGCCCTGGGCCGCCTAGGAACGCCCTGGGCCGCCCTAGGAACGCCCTGGGCCGCCCTTGGAACGCCCTGGGCCGCCCTAGGAACGCCCTGGGCCGCCCTAGGAACGCCCTGGGCCGCCCTAGAAACGCCTTGGGCCGCCGTGGGAACGCTCAAGGAACGCCCTGGGTCGTTATGGACCGCCATAAGAACGCCCTGGGAACT
>WNGS01039385.1:26511-34011 GCA_020271785.1 Procambarus virginalis
CTGTACTTGTTGGGTTAAAACATAAAGACATGTTGTCAACATGGTCGGCCGGGAGAGCCCCACCCGGGAGCCTAAGGGCTGAGTGGACAGCGCTCCGAATTTGTAATCCTAGGGTCCGGGGATCGATTCCCGGCGATGGTGGAAACAAATGGCCAGAGTTTCTTTCATCCTAGTGCTCTGTTCACCTAACAGCAAATAGGTGCCTGGGAGTATAGACAGCTGCTACGGTCTGCTTCCTGTGTGTGAGTACTCACCTATTTCTGCTTGCGGGGGTTGAGCTTTGGCTCTTTGGTCCCTCCTCTCAAACTGTCAATCAACTGGTGTACAGATTCCTGAGCCTACTGGGCTCTATCATATCTACATTTAAAGCTGTGTATGGAGTCAGCCTCCACCACATCACTGCCATCGCATTCGCGATGGCAGTGATGGCATTCCATCCGTTAACTACTCTGACACTGAAAACGTTCTTCCTAACGTCCCTGTGGCTCATTTGGGTACTCAGTTTCCACCTGTGTCCCATTGTTCGCGTACCGCCAGTGTTGAATAGTTTATCCTTGTCTACCCTGTCAATTCCCCTTGAGGATTTTGTAGGTAGTGATCATGTCTCCCTCACACTTCTGTCTTCCAGTGTCGTAAGGTGCATTTCCCGCAGCCTTTCCTCGTAACTCATGCCTCTTAGTTCTGGGACTAGTCTAGTGACATACCTCTGAACTTTTTTCCAGCTTGGTCTTGTGCTTGACAAGGTACGGGCTCCATGCTGGGGCCGCATACTCCAGGACTGGTCTTACGAATGTGGTGTGCAAGATTCTGAACGATTCCTTACACAGGTTCCCGAAGGCTGTTCTGACGTTAGCCAGCCTTGCATATGCTGCAGACGTAATTCTTTTTATGTAGGCTTCAGGAGACAGGTTTGGTGTGATATCAACTCCTAGATCTTTCTCTCTGTCCGTTTCATTAAGTACTTCATCTCCTATTCTGTATCCTGTGTCTGGCCTCCTGTTTCCACCGCCTAGTTTCATTGCTTATTTTGTGTGTGTGTGTGTGTGTGTGTGTGTGTGTACTCACCTAGTTGTGTTTGCGGGGGTTGAGCTCTGGCTCTTTGGTTCCGCCTCTCAGCCGTCAATCAACAGGTGTACAGATTCCTGAGCCTATTGGGCTCTATCATTCCTACACTTGAAGCTGTGTATGGAGTCAGCCTCCACCACATCACTTCCTAATGCATTCCATTTGTCAACCACTCTGACACTAAAAAAGTTCTTTCTAATATCTCTGTGGCTCATTGGGCACTCAGTTTCCACCTGTGTCCCCTTGTGCGTGTGCCCCTTGTGTTAAATAGCCTGTCTTTATCTACCCTATCAATGTGTGTGTGTGTGTGTGTGTGTGTGTGTGTGTGTGTGTGTGTGTGTGTGTGTGTGTGTGTGTACTCACCTAGTTGTGCTTGCGGGGGTTGAGCTCTGGCTCTTTGGTCCCGCCTCTCAACTGTGTGTGTGTACTCACCTAGTTGTACTCACCTAGTTGTGCTTGCGGGGGTTGAGCTCTGGCTCTTTGGTCCCGCCTCTCAACCGTCAATCAACAGGTGTACAGTTTCCTGAGCCTAATGGGCTCTATCATATCTACACTTGAAACTGTATATGGAGTCAGCCTCCACCACATCGCTTCCTAATGCATTCCATTTGTCAACCACTCTGACACTAAAAAAGTTCTTTCTAATATCTCTGTGGCTCATTTGGGCACTCAGTTTCCACCTGTGTCCCCTAGTGCGTGTGCCCCTTGTGTTAAACAGCCTGTCTCTATCAACCCTGTCGATTCCCTGAGAATCTTGAATGTGGTGATCATGTCCCCCCTAACTCTTCTGTCTTCCAACGAAGTGAGGTTTAATTCCTGCAGTCGCTCCTCGTAGCTCATACCTCTCAGCTCGGGTACTAGTCTGGTGGCAAACCTTTGAACCTTTTCCAGTTTAGTCTTATGCTTGACTAGATAGGGACTCCATGCTGGAGCCGCATACTCCAGGATTGGTCTGACATATGTGGTATATAATGTTCTGAATGATTCCTTACACAAGTTTCTAAAGGCCGTTCTTATGTGTGTGTGTGTGTGTGTGTGTGTGTGTGTGTGTGTGTGTGTGTGTGTGTGTGTGTGTGTGTGTGTGTGTGTGTGTGTGTACTCACCTATTGTACTCACCTACTTGTGTCTGCAGGATCGAGCATTGACTCTTGGATCCCGCCTTTCGATCATCGGTTGTTTACAGCAATGACTATGGTCCTATTTCCCTATCATACCTATTTTAAAATTATGAATAGTATTTGTTTCCACAACCTGGAAGTGAAAGAGCCAGACTTCAACCCCCACAAGCACAACTAGGTGAATGTAACTAGGTGAATACGTGATCAAGTAAGAAATATACTTGAGCATACTGGGAGTGGAAGAGCCCGGAGACACCCGCCTAAGTTTTATTTCAGTGTAGAAATACAAAACAATTACAAATTACATCAATGAAGCGAAGCCTCGCCGATACATTCATCTCGCCATAACAACTCCGGCAACCTGTTCTCACGAACATCGTATTAATACATCGTACTTTGAGGTATAAATCCTTAACAACAATATATGATGTATTACAACAACCCATACTCAGACTAAGTCCATTCCATCCAGCGGTCGACCCCCAAAGACACATTCATCAGTTTTAACAGGCTGTTCATTCAAGATAAGAGTTTTCGCAAATACAAATTAATATTATAATATATTAGCATATTGTGCATATATAGGCATAGGTTAGGTTAGGTGTTTAGGTTCTGTTGGCGATTATTTGTATTTGTAGTACGTGGGTGAAGCATTTACAGCGTTGCGGTTCGAACACCAGTCTTCAGTGAAGCACTTGTTCCGGAAGTGTTCGGACGTCAGCAGTTGTGAGTCGTGTGTAAACCGTTCTTCATTCATAAACACCTGGGGGTTTGGCGGGTGGATGGAATCACTTTTGGGTCATTATTTGGAGGACGGGCTGGCGGATGTAATGGACTTGAGTCGAGGACGAGTTGGGGTTGCCATGCACCCGCCAAACCCCCAGGTGTTTATGAATGAAAAACGGTTTACACACGACTCACAACTGATGACGTCCGAACATTAATAAAATTTATTAATGCGTATTTGGGGGTTGACCTCTGGATGGAATGGACTTCCATCCAGCGGACGGGTTGCCTTGATGACTGGTCTGAGGACGGGTTGTCTTGTTACTCCATGGCTTTTTCTCAGGTAGAAAATTAACTAATCAATTAGCTAACGTGTTGGAAGTTTGTGTTAGGGGAGCAACAACAGGTGTATTGAGCAACTTCGTCTTTGACACAATCTTTTGGATCTATTCACTGTTAAAGAAAACTTCAAGTATATAGATTTAAAGAAGACGCCTAAATATACCCAATTACGTCATCTACACAGCCAACTTAACCGAAACAGATGGTACTTGAGGAAGCCATTACCGTAAAGCATCGTTTAACTGCTGTAAACTATGAGTTACCTTAAGATAACTTGTACTACCAGTAAACTCAAGTAGATGACTCGTAGGGGGGTCACCAGCGCAAAAATGAGTGCCTGGGCAACACCGCTACCAGGAACCCTTGTACGGACTGTACTAGGCAACTGCGGACTATTAGGCGCCATTTAAAGGCTGGTACACGGAGCAGCAATCAGGTGGAGGTACGGGACGGGCCCAAGAGAAGGGTTGTGTACCCTGGCGCAGCTTCGCCGGACGGTTAAGGTTCGCTCTCTCTGTCATCAGTGTGATCGCTTGTAATGATTTGGACTACGGCCTCCGCCTGTTCATTAGTCCCGTTGATTAATGAGGGTGGCGCTGCGGAGCTGGGCACCCCGAGGTCACACACAGGTCACCTACAGGTCAACACCGTACTCGTGATCTGCAGAAAGTTTACCAAGACAATCAGATGACCTGAGGGAGGCGCGGAGGTCTCGCAGGGGATGACTCCACTGCTGAAAATGCTAACAGATTTTCCTGTGCCCATAAACGAAGCACATATTTACAGTATCAAAAACGTGATTTACATTCCCCGTAGCTTTCTTGGGGTAGGAGATACGACCCGAGACTATATATGGCAACCCATTTTTCACAACCCTCCTAACGCAGTGGTACAGAGTGTAGCAAAACAATTTACCGGACAGTGAAATTACACAATAAATGGCGCGACTGTACAAGACTGACCAGTGAGTGACTTTGTACATATAGAGCGTCACCTGAGCCGATAATAGTAAGATATTTCTTTGCCTCTCTCAAGACACAGACGCCTCCCCAAGAGCACTTTCAGGGCAGGAGACACACCCGTCGACTCCCTTAGCAAAAATAACACTGTGTTGTGGTGGAGGCTGACTCCATACACAGTTTCAAATGTAGATATGACAGAGCCCAGTAGGCTCAGGAACCTGTACACCAGTTGATTGACAGTTGAGAGCGAGTCCAAAGAGCCAGAGCTCAACCCCCGCAAACACAACTAGGTGAGTAGTGAAGGTCTACCGCTGTAACTACTGCACACTATAACCTTCACTATAAAGCCCGCGGCTTCTACAACCACAACTTTTAACAGAGTTGAGAAATGATTCTGGTTAACACCTCTGTTATTACAACACTGTCTACAGAACATCATTTAGTGTAATAACTATTCTGAATGAATTATGAAACACCTGGATCTGCCATGGGGCCCTGACAGCTGATTGAACCACGAATCGTATTCGTGGGCAAATGGGCAAAAGGTTTCTTTCACCGTGATACCCCTGTTCATCTAGCAGTAAACAGGAACCTGGGAGTTAGACAGCTGCTACAGACTGCTTCCTGGGGATGTGTAACAAAAAGGAGGCCTGGTCGAGGACCGGGCCGCGGGGACCCTAAGCCCCGCTAAAAAAAAAAAGAGCATACATGTCACCATCCTGGGTGTGAGTACATGTCACCATCCTGGGTGTGAGTACATGTCACCATCCTGGGTGTGAGTACATGTCACCATCCTGGGGGTGAGAGTACATGTCACCATCCTGCGTGTGAGTACATGTCACCATCCTGGGGGTGAGAGTACATGTCACCATCCTGGGTGTGAGTACATGTCACCATCCTGGGTGTGAGTACATGTCACCATCCTGGGTGTGAGTGCATGTCACCATCCTGGGTGTGAGTACATGTCACCATCCTGGGGGTGAGAGTACATGTCACCATCCTGGGTGTGAGTACATGTCACCATCCTGGGTGTGAGTACATGTCACCATCCTGGGGGTGAGAGTACATGTCACCATCCTGGGTGTGAGTACATGTCACCATCCTGGGGGTGAGAGTACATGTCACCATCCTGGGTGTGAGTACATGTCACCATCCTGGGTGTGAGTACATGTCACCATCCTGGGTGTGAGTGCATGTCACCATCCTGGGTGTGAGTGCATGTCACCATCCTGGGTGTGAGTACATGTCACCATCCCGGGTGTGAGTACATGTCACCATCCCGGGTGTGAGTACATGTCACCATCCTGGGTGTGAGTACATGTCACCATCCTGGGTGTGAGTACATGCCACCATCCTGGGTGTGAGTACATGTCACCATCCTGGGTGTGAGTACATGTCACCATCCTGGGTGTGAGTACATGTCACCATCCTGGGTGTGAGTACATGTCACCATCCTGGGGGTGAGTACATGTCACCATCCTGGTGGGGAGCGTACATGTCACCATCCTGGGTGTGAGTACATGTCACCATCCTGGGTGTGAGTACATGTCACCATCCTGGTGGGGAGCGTACATGTCACCATCCTGGGTGTGAGCACATGTCACCATCCTGGGTGTGAGTACATGTCACCATCCTGGGTGTGAGTACATGTCACCATCCTGGGTGTGAGTACATGTCACCATCCTGGGTGTGAGTACATGTCACCATCCTGGGTGTGAGTACATGTCACCATCCTGGTGGGGGCGTACATGTCACCATCCTGGGTGTGAGCACATGTCACCATCCTGGGTGTGAGTACATGTCACCATCCTGGGGGTGAGTACACGTCACCATCCTGGGTGTGAGTACACGTCACCATCCTGGGTGTGAGTACACGTCACCATCCTGGGTGTGAGTACATGTCACCATCCTGGGGGTGAGTACATGTCACCATCCTGGGTGTGAGTACATGTCACCATCCTGGGTGTGAGTACATGTCACCATCCTGGGTGTGAGTACATGTCACCATCCTGGGTGTGAGTACATGTCACCATCCTGGGTGTGAGTACATGTCACCATCCTGGGTGTGAGTACATGTCACCATCCTGGGGGTGAGTACATGTCACCATCCTGGGTGTGAGTACATGTCACCATCCTGGGTGTGAGTACACGTCACCATCCTGGGTGTGAGTACACGTCACCATCCTGGTGGGGAGCGTACATGTCACCATCCTGGGTGTGAGTACATGTCACCATCCTGGGTGTGAGTGCATGTCACCATCCTGGGTGTGAGTACACGTCACCATCCTGGTGGGGAGCGTACATGTCACCATCCTGGGTGTGAGTACATGTCACCATCCTGGGTGTGAGTGCATGTCACCATCCTGGGTGTGAGTACACGTCACCATCCTGGGTGTGAGTACATGTCACCATCCTGGTGGGGAGCGTACACACCCCACTCACCAGCTTCCAGTTCTAACTCACCATTTAAATTAAATCGTTTGATTGTTGCTGTCACAAACACTATCATACCCATCCACTTAGACTGGTTGGTACACCAGCGACCTCGCTTAAAGGGGGGGAGGATAGGCGGCCTATCCCCTGGTGGTGCAAGAGGTTAGTAGCCACCGCTCCTTCACACGCTCCTATCCCAACATTCCTCCCATGCTGACAGTCTCCAAGTGCTGTACAGTCATACAGGCTTAGCGTTTTCATATGATAATTACCTTAACTGCATTGCATTATTTCGATATAATTCGCTTCAAATAGAATTTAAGAAAGATTACTTTGCAGATTTCCCGAAATTGACTGAAATTAACATAAGAGTATACAACTCCTTTTATTTTTTTCAGAAATGTGTCAATATTTAAAAGTTATCAATTACCAGAAATTTGAGCCATCTATCCCTCATTTTGTTAACTGTAGGTAGTTAATGTGGATGACTGTAACCTCTCCCACGCTGCCCACTGGATGGGGCAAGTGTGTGCATGATAAATAAATTAAAATATGAACCGTTCACACCGTATATGTAAGTTGCTTAGCTGTCGTCGTTCTATTTATTTATATATAGAACGATTCCTCCCATATTATATATATATATATATATATATATATATATATATATATATATATATATATATATATATATATATATATATATATATATATATATATATATACACACACACACAAAAACATATATATATAAGGGAGGAAAATGTTAGTGTGAGGGGGGAGTGAGTGATCAGGAGGACTATCAACAATGCACTACCACAAAACATCAATATAACTTATTTCTGTTAACATAA
>WNGS01039387.1:0-10682 GCA_020271785.1 Procambarus virginalis
TTGATAGAGTAGCTCCCAAGCTTGGCAGGCGTCCTGTGTGCTGTTTACCTTCTCTCTAGTGGCGTCCAGCCGCCGCACATAGAAAACGGATGGTACCATTTTCTGTGAACATGACATCCCTCCTTTCTTTAAAAAGAATGAATACAGGATGTCTACCATGCTTGTAGCACAAAGCAAAGTTATTGACACAAAGTAAGTTATTAACATATCAAGAGATATTGCATACATTTAACATTAATTAAACACACAAAGAATTTAAACAATCTTTACCACAAAGGATTTCAATGTTAAAATACATATGCAATGTTAAACAAACATGAAAGAAACTGTAATACAAAGTTACAAAATATTGAATGAGAGATCTGCATTATTCAAACAATATTAAATTTAGTTAGCATAACAAGTAAATACTTTGCATTACATAGGAACACAATTAATCATCATATCGTGTAGGGCGTTTAACATGACGTTTTGACGAGAGTCCTTAAATACAAGAATATCCCTCGATGAATTGTTTATCGAGTTATAACTCTTTTTCTTTTTCTTTTGCACGACTTTGCACTTCATCATTTCTACACTATTTGGAATCACTTTGAAATAAGCCATATTACGTGTTATACTATGATCTCTATTACTCGCTGTTACCATAGTTCCTTTTACACTAATCACTTTATATGGTTTTGTATCATACGGCATATCTAGCTTTCTCTTTTTTTCTTTTTAACGAGAACAGTATCTCCAACCTTTATGAATTGTTCCTTTGCACGTTGATCATGAGCAATTTTCATTTTGCCCTTGGCTAGTGCATCCTTCTGAGCGAGACGTTTATCCGTTACCTTGGCTGGCATGACAGGTAGTGCGATTCTCATAGGACGTCCAAATAAAAGTTCGCCAGGCGACTTGCCCAGTGTTCCATGCGGTGTTGCACGGTAGTTCCTGAGAAAAGCATACATAGCTTGTTTCCAGGATCGTCCTTCGGCATGAGCACAGCGTACAGCTTTCATGAGAGGTTGCATGAATCTCTCTACTTCTCCATTTGCTTGAGGATGTAGTGGCATCACACGGCGGTGTTTGAATCCAATATGCTCAGCAAAGTTGACAAAGTCTTGTCCATTAAATGGCGGTCCATTGTCCGTCTTGACAACTTCAGGAATGCCAAAGTTTGAAAAGATCTTGTCGAGTTTCGGGATGACAGCCTTTGCAGATGTGGAAGTGATGATTTCTACTTCTGGATAACGTGAGTGATCATCAATGACTACCATCAAGTACTCTCCAGTTGGTAGCGGTCCACAGAAGTCCATCGATACTTCCATCCATGGTGCAGCAGGTAGTGGTGAAGGTTGTAGAGGTGTTGGTCTTGAAGTATCCACTGCAGCTTGGCAAGGGACACAGGCATCATGCATGTCCTTAGCTTGACGATCAATGCCAGGAAACCACACCTTTTCTCGTAGCAGCTGTTTGGTCCTTACAAGACCTTGGTGTCCTTGATGTGCAAGCTTCAGAGCACGTTGCTGGAGAACAGCTGGAATGACGATACGAGTACCTCGCAGCACGGTGTCGCGTTGTTGCGTAACACTTAATTCTGTCTGGATGCGTTCAAGTGCTTTGAATGCATCTTGGTCAACTCCTGAGGGTGGGATGCGTGGAAACTTTTTCTTAGTCAATGCATCCACTGTTGCTTGCAGAGTTGGGTCCTCTAGGGTTGCAGTACGGATTTCATCAAGAGTGAGAGCCTTAGGGACTGCATCACAGGTTACAGAGTGTACATATTCCTCGGCAACTTGCTGATGCTTGGTGATGGTGAAACTGTTGGCAGGATGTCGACTGATGTAATCAGCGGGATTGCCTGCACCTGGCTTGTATTTCACCGTAAAGTTGTATGGTTGCAGACGAAGAGCCCATCTCTCAATGCGAGCTGGTGGTTTGGACTTTGGATTATTGAAGATGGTCTCCAACGGTTTGTGGTCAGTGACTATCGTGGTAAAGGGTGCACCAAGCAGATACACATTGAAGTGTTCACAGCCCCATACAAGAGCAAGAGCTTCCTTCTCTGTCTGACTGTATCGTTGCTCAACATCTGTGAGAGAACGGCTGGCGTAGGCAATTACTACTCTTGAATCTGGTTGACCAGGTTTGTGTTGGGCTAACACAGCACCTAAACCAACAGGACTAGCATCCACCGTTAACTCAGTGTCCATTGATGGATCAAAGTATGCAGCAGTCGCATTTTCTACTAGTGCATCTTTCACAGCATCAAATGCATTTTGCTCGACATCGCTCCAGTACCATGATGCATTTTTCTTCAGGAGCTCACGTAGAGGCTTCGTAATGGTAGCAAAATCTGGAATGAAGCGAGAACAGTAGTTTGCCATTCCCAGAAAACTATGTACTTCAGTGGATGTTGAAGGAGGTGCAGCATTCTTGATATCTGCAACTTTCTTAGGATCTGGAGATAGACCTTTGTCACTAAGTACATGTCCAAAGAATTCAATTTTATGTTTATTGAACTCACACTTTGCTCGGCTTAGCGTCAAATTCTTT
Source organism: Procambarus virginalis (assembly GCA_020271785.1). NCBI lineage: Eukaryota > Metazoa > Arthropoda > Malacostraca > Decapoda > Cambaridae > Procambarus > Procambarus virginalis. The sequence continues at coordinate 2,542 of WNGS01039387.1, forward strand.
TCTCGTAAGCGTTGCAATGTTGCACGAAGAGCTTTGTCGTGTTCAGCTTGGGTACGGCCATAAACAATGATGTCATCAGACATGTTGTCAGCATTAGGTATATCTTGCAATACCTGGCTGATGATGTGCTGGAATACTTCAGCAGCACTGTTAATACCAAAACTCAGGCGCTTGTACCTATACAGACCTCGATGTGTCGTAAACGTTGTGATGAATCGACTCTCATCATCAAGTTCAAGCTGATGATAGCCCTTGTTTAAATCTAACTTGCTGAATACAGTTGCACCATTCAAGCGGTAAATCATATCATCTACAGTGGGTGTAGGATGGCGTTCACGCATTATTGCCTTGTTGGGAACACGCATGTCTACACAAATGCGTATCTCATCTGGATTCTTCGGCTTTGGTGGAGTGACAATTGGGCTTACCCATGGTGTTGGGCCTGTTACCGGTTCAATGATATCTAGTTCTATCAGCCTATCCAGTTCGGCATCGACTTTCTTGCGAGTATGGAATGGTTGTCGGCGATGTGGTTGGGCAACTGGAATTACATCTGGGTTGATATGCAGATGTACCTTGCTATCAGTATAACAACCTATGGATTTAAACCGATCAGAAAATTCAGCAACAATAGCATCAACATTGTTTGCAGATTCCACTGCTACAGCATTAGAAAGCTGAAGTAGCCCCAATTTGGTTGAAGTCTTGTAACTGAGTAAAGACTCCTTTGCATTCCTAACAACATGGAATGTAGTAATGAGCATTGCATTCTTTGACTTAATCTCTGCAGTGAAAGTTCCAATCACTGGTAAGGCTACCTTTGAAGCATAGGCAGTGGCTTTGCCATTATAGTTTTCAAGCTTTGGGAACTGTTTTTTAAATTTTTCATAGTGGCACTCAGCAATGGTGTCAATGTTTGATCCAGTGTCAATGAGAATTTTGAGACAAATGCCAGCAATGTATACTATAGTCTCTGGGTTGTTTGGAAGATCATTCCATTTGTGATTGATTGTACTCCATAAATATAATCACATTCACTGTCATCTGAGACTGGTTGTAATGAAATGTTGTCTTGTATATTATTAACATTCTTGATTTGAGGTGCAATATTGTGTTTGCCACCTCGACTCCTATGACTTGATCCTCGTACATTGCTTTTATTTATTGATTGTGGTTTCTTTAGTGCGGAACGACACATAGCACCAAAATGATTTAGTTTTCTACACTCATAGCACTTCTTACCTTGTGCAGGACAAACATTATCTTGGTGTGGGTAGTCTCCTCCACAATTGTAACATTTATTATTGACAACCTCTGATGTGAGTCGTTGTGACTGCTTGAGTCTTGTTCCATGACTCCAGTTGTGATGTGGTTCTCGGCTCAATTTAATGTTAGGTTTGGCATGATATCTTCTACGATCATGGTGTACTCCCTGAACCTTACATACTTCATGACTGTTAGTAACAGTGGCAGAACCGTTGTTGGCACTGCACTCCATGGCACGAGCATCACGTGCAGCATCTTCCATTCGACGAGCCATATCCAGTATCTTGTTAAGAGAACTTTCATCATCAACAAGTTCTAGAGCTCTTCGACGAAGACGTGTAGATGTGCATGTTTCAATTATTTGCTGTTTGATTTCTTTGTCAACATCAGCAAACTCACAATGGGTTGCTAAACCCTGCAGACGTGTATGGTATTGATCAACAGTTTCATTAGAGAGTTGTTTTGCTCTCCTGAAATGCATAATTTCCATAGCAGTATTTTGCCTTGGTTTGAAATGCTCAGTTAATTTGGCCTTGGCAGTGTCATAATCTTTGGCACCACCAGTATCTTTCAGTGTATCAAAGATATCACAAACTCTATCACCTGCATAGTGAAGCAGAAAGGCACGCTTTCTTTCAGCACTTTTGATGTCAGAAACTATCAACAAATTTTCAAACCTTTTAAGCCATTTGACCCACCTCTGTGACAGGTTTGTCTGGTCACAGTCAGGATCAAATGCAGGAAACTGAGGTATATTTGCCATTTTTACTGAATAAATTTAAACTTATCACTTAAAATGTTCCTCAGAATATATAACACTTACTGCACTGTATATGTTATTCAAGAATTCACTGTAATTACTTTAATTTTGCAAAGCACACAAGCATTTTAATGCAAAAGTTCACAACAGTGCACAACACAGCAGCAACTGACTTCTTACCTAGCCCTTGTGTACATGTGTTGTTCCTACTCACAGCAACACAGCAGTTGTTAGCAGTTGGTACAACAATTGTCAGCAGTTGGTACAGCAGTTGGTACAGCAGTAGGCAGCAGTTGGTTCACAGCTTGAATTTTTTCAGCACGGAGCGTCGTTTCGTAACCAAAACATCAGGTTTTGTACACTGCATCAAAGCGTCGTTTCGTACACAGCGTCGGCAGATTCCTCTCACAGCAACACTCAGCACAGCTTGGGTAGCACACAGCATTGGCCAGCACACAGCAACGGCCAGCACACAGCAACGATCAGCACACAGCAACAGTCAGCACACAGCATGGGGTTGCATACAGCATCGGGTATGGTGCTCAGAGACAGCTTCTCCTTCCTCCTCTGGGCGAAACAGCATGCTCCTTCCTTGTGTTTTGTTGAACAAAATACCTGCGTTCCCAGTTCATCGTCGTCGCCAGTGTGGTGTCTGTGTATAGCTGAGATAGTCTTGGTAGTAAGGTTGATGTAAAGTCATTCCTGGTTACTGACTTTAATAATAATAAACGATTACATGATAGAGTAGCTCCCAAGCTTGGCAGGCGTCCTGTGTGCTGTTTACCTTCTCCTTAGTGGCGTCCAGCCGCCGCACATAGAAAACGGATGGTACCATTTTCTGTGAACATGACAGGCACTAGCATATCGTTACCCCAGGAAACTATTACCTATTCTATGCCCTCTGTGTATACAGAATATATTTTATACATACTGTCTGGCTGTGCCACTCAATTATGTCTGGCATTGTTTTAATTATAGCTTTAAGCTGATTGCGAGTACTGCAACATTGCTTCGGCTAGCTGGCACTAGACACGGTTAATGTCCTATGACTTATTTCCCTTAGTTGCATCTTTGCAGTACTGGCATGCTACTCAGCCATGTTACACGCCTACTTGGATATTGTGGTACAGCAGTTGCTCTGTAAACATTAGTTAATAAATTAAGGTCCCCCCACTCCTGGTTTGTTTTCTCCCTGATCAGAATAGAGAAAATTTGTGTTAGAGTGATTAATCTTACGTACCCTTTCGGTCATATTTAACAACATATGTTTACAAGAAAGACTGCTTCCAAAATATACTAATACACAGATTATATATATAGACTGTAGATATTATTATAGCACCTCTGTATTGATTAATATAGTACCGCACTATAGATTATAATTGGATGCTAATTTTTGAATAAAATTAGAATTTTAATATATAGTGAATTACTTTGCCTAAATTCATTTATTAGATATTAATAACACATTTTACTATTTAAAAATCCTTTAAGCAGGATCTAAATAATTTTATTTGTAATTTTGGGCTAAATTGAATGCGATTGTCATAATTCTATTCAACATGACTGCTTACTTGCCGTTACCTTTGTTATATATGACAATAGCATAGATGTCACTAAATGAAAAAAAAATTAAAGACGTAAACTTTTTTATGCTCATCCCAAGAGTTAATATTTCATTTAACATTATTATTAAACATTTTGTTACCTAGACCAAGTTTGTTACTTGGACTTATTTACGAGATGTTTGGTAGGCTCCAGTGACTGTTTTAGTTGACAACTTGTTGCAATAACTATTCTATAATTTGACATATTTTAGACAAAACGAACATTGACATTTCTTGATGTGTGTAAAGAGACCATGTGTCTGGTAAAGAAGCTTAGTGTGGGGCAAGTGGTTTGTGGGACAATAAAAGAGCTAAAGAATTGTATTTTTGACAACCCCTTTATCATAAACTGCAGAGGTTCCCAACCTGGGGTCCACAAGCTAGGTTCTCAACCTGGAGTCCACAAGCTTGGTTCCCACCCTGGGGTCTGCAATCTAGGTTCCCAATCTGGGTTCATGAAGGTAGTACTTGGGGTCCACAACCTAGGGTCCATGAAGGTAGCACTGGGGTTCCACAACCTGGGTTTTGTGAAGGTAGTACTCGGGATCCATAGTCTAGGTTCCCAAATGTAGGGAAACTCCCATATCATGGTTTTGTTATTTATTTAATTATTTAATAATTATATTTATTTTATTATTAATTTATTAATATATAGAGTGGACTATTTGATCCATATTTATCCCACTATTAGTTTCCATTCACAGGCCTGGGGGCTATTTATATGGTTTGCCAAATCAAAATTAATCAGTTGGTATTGCTTACTGTTAGTCTGTACTTCCATGAACAGTTAAATAACGAGTTCAGCAAGGACTAGCTCGTGTTGTAGTATGTAGTCTGGTTCACAATAATGGACCCATCTAGATCACATGAGCTCAGGCTACTTGCAGATCAGTAGCTAGATTCACGAAGCTGTTACGCAAGCACTTATGAACCTGTACATCTTTCCTTAATACACACAGAAATCACAATAGTGTGATGCATCAAATGAACAAATCCACAAGGGCCGTAACGAGGATTCGAACCTGCATCCGAGAGCATCTCAGATGCTGCCTTAATCGACTGAGCTACGACATGGTAAAGAGTTACCATGTCGTAGCTCAATCGATTAAGGCAGCGTCTAGGATGCTCTTGGATGCAGGTTCGAATCCTAGTCACGGCCCTTGTGGATTTGTTCAACTTTCCTCAATCTTTGACGGCTTTAGTTAAATTTATTAAACATATTACAAGCATAAAAACTTCCCAATCAACTGTTGTTATTGTTATACACAGCCTCCTTGAGATTCAGAGCACATTAACCATTTAATAATTGTAACAAAGCCGCCAAAGATTGAGAAAAGATGGACAGGTTCGTATGTGCTTGTATAACTGCTTCATGAATCTGGCCCTAGGTGTGTGTTTGCGTAACTGCTTTACACTGTACACCATAGATTATAATGACTTCTCGCAAAATACACAATAGAATACAATGGCATACAATGACTGTTCTCACACAAATCACCATTGAATACAATGACAACAATGACCATTCTCACGCAATACAATGACTCTTCTCACACAATACACCATGAAATACATTGACTGAAAACATAGTTGCCAAAACTGTGCTGAATTTCAAAATATACCTGGAAAAGATCATCAAGGCACATGGAGGGACAGTGGGGGGAGGGGGGAACTTCACCAAGTCGCAGACTTCCTGTTCTCATCAAAGCCACTAGAGTTAGTGGCCCTCGGGTAAATCAGGTAAATTATAATTCCCAGACAATTACAGCATAACTGATAGTTAGGCAAGAGTAATATAAATTTCTGGTAAATTTAGAGTGATATAAATTTCTGGAGTAATATAAATTTAAATTTCATAGTCACCTCACTGACAGTTATAAATACCAGTCTGCTGTCAATAAACCCTTCGGAGAAATATTTATAATCAGGAGTAGAATTCATAAATAGGTTTAAACAAAAAATTAAAGAAAGGACATCAGTTTGCATATGAATCTGATGAGAAAATTCCTTGATTAACATACATTTCCATACCAATCAAATGATCTCATCTTAAGTACGTCTCAGACTGTCTTCTTCACCAACTCCAATGCTAAATAATATTAAAACAAAAATATCCATAACTTAGCTACAGAGTATATTAAATTTTATATAAATTTCCGCACAGAGCAAAAACAAAGCACATTATTATTTACATATATAGGAAGAAAAACATTTAAAGCTTTGTTTTATCTTTGCTAAACTAAATAGATATTTCTATACTTATAAGCAATTTAATCAAATATCTTCAGATTTTTACCTTTCACGGTGAAGTGTTTTTCACAAAGGAAATATAATTACCTCTGAAGAACATCCAACTGATATTGTGATTAAAGGTAAGCTAATATACCATTATGTTCCTCCTTATCCTTCAACATTCTCTTAATTATCTTCCACACTCAAAGTGTTTAGACTATTATCTGCATGTTTCATCTTGTGCCTCTTCATATGTCCAAGTTGACGAAATCTCTTCCCACACTCTGGACACTCATGAAGTTTGTCACCTGAATGCACTAACATGTGAGTCTTCATATTTCCACTCTGACTAAATCTCTTTCCACAATCTGGACACTCATGAGGTCTGTCTCCTGAATGCACTAACATGTGCTCTATTATAGTTCCACGTTCTCTAAATTTTTTGCCACACTCGGCACATTGGAAAGGTCTCTCATCCGCATGCACCATCTGGTGTCTCATCATATGTCCAAAACGGTTGAATCTCTTCCCACATTCTGGACACTCATAATGTTTGTCTCCTGAATGCACTAACATGTGAGTTTTCATACTTCCAAGACGAATGAATCTTTTCCCACACTCTGGACACTCATGAGGTTTATCACCTGAATGCACTAACATGTGAGTTTTCATACTTCCAAGACGAATGAATCTTTTCCCACACTCTGGACACTCATGAAGTTTGTCACCTGAATGAATTAACATGTGAGACTTCATATCGCCAAGACGACTGAATCTCTTTCCACACTCTGGACACTCATGAGATTTGTCACCTGAATGCATTAACATGTGACGCTTCATATTTCCACTCAGACTAAATCTCTTTCCACACTCTGGACACTCATGAGGTCTGTCTCCTGAATGCACTAACATGTGCTCTATTATAGTTCCACGTTCTCTAAATTTTTTGCCACACTCGGCACATTGGAAAGGTCTCTCATCCGCATGCACCATCCGGTGTCTCTTCGGGGACTGGTCAAGTCGTCTCCTGCAATTTCGGATACCGGGCTAGAAACAACTTCGTTCACTGAGAATTTTGTACATACAAACCATTCCTTTCGTATATGCGCTGGTTTATGTTTGCTGTTGGTCTCGTCTGAATAAATACATGGCACTTGTTCATATAATTAGCGCTTCCATTACTCGAATTATTTATCCATTATTAGAATAACAAGGTGCAAACATACCCCCTTACAGTTGAAATCTATTTATTTATATACAAGAAGGTACATTGGGTTGCGAGAGTACATAACATATATTAAGAGGTACATTGTAGCAAGATTTGAGATTAAAGGACTTAAGACCAACACGTTTAGAAACAAGGCGCCCCCGAAGGAGGCTATTATTTGTTATGCACCCCATACTGAACCAGTAAGTAGTGGAGCAAAACATAGATTGCATGGTCATAAAGTCCTAATCAGACCAATTCAATTCAATTTCTTTCTTTATTATGCACCCCATACCCATCCCGTGGGCGGTGGTGTAAAGGATTACAGAGGCACATAATCGACCATTTGGTCGGGAGACATCTCCCGTCACGCAGGGTGCAGTTGCGCCTCCACAGATCTCCAGTATCATCTTTTGATACTGGTAATGGCTCAAAAGGGCCACCACTTACGGGCTATTCATGCCCGTGCCACCTCTTGGGTGGCTTAATCTTCATCAATCAATCATCAGAGGCACATAATCGGTTCAGGAACTGAACCCTCTAGTTCGTTTAGCTAAGCAAATAACAATTTGTGACGCTAGTTACAAAATTATTAATATTATATATACATGTACACACACTCATACATGTACATATATATATATTATATATATATATATATATATATATATATATATATATATATATATATATATATATATATATATTATATTATATATATATATATAATATATATATATATATATATATTATATATATATATATATATATATATATATATATACGTATACATATATACATACACATACATATCTAATCACCTACACAAATACACACATCAATAATATTTTGTGTCACAAGTGATCAACAAGAGGCTCACAACAGTCACTATACAGGCACTTTACGTCTATGATGAGTCACACAGTTACTAGTCTTGCTCCACACCCACCCAACTGGGCGCAAACTTTACAGTCATGTGAATGCATTACCTACAGTAAGCAAATTTTGGATACTTCGCTAAGATTTCGGGCAGCACATCATTATGAATGAAGTACTTACACATTTCTTG
>WNGS01039388.1:0-15750 GCA_020271785.1 Procambarus virginalis
ATATAACATCTTACTGCAATGTATAGTTATTCAAGAATTCCTGTAATTACTTTAATTTTGCAAAGCACACAAGCATTTTAATGCAACAAGTTCACAACATGCACAACACAGCAGCAACTGACTTCTTACCTAGCCCTTGTGTACATGTGTTGTTCCTACTCACACAACACAGCAGTTGTTAGCAGTTGGTACAGCAGTTGTCAGCAGTTGGTACAGCAGTAGGCAGCAGTTGGCAGCAGTTGTACAGCAGTAGGCAGCAGTTGGCAGCAGTTGGTACAGCAGTAGGCAGCAGCTGGCAGCAGTTGGTACACAGCGTAAAGAATTTTGGAGCATGAAGCGTCGTTTCGTAACCAAAACATCGGTTTTGTACACTGCATCAAGCTCGTTTCGTACACAGCGTCGCCTCGCAGATTACTCAGTACACAGCTTGAGTCAGCACCACTTGGGGTAGCACACAGCATTGGCCAGCACACAGCAACGGCCAGCACACAGCAACGGCCAGCACCCAGCAACGATCACACACAGCAACTCAGCACAATAAGCATGGGGTATGGTGCTCACAGCTCTCTTTCCTCCTCCGGGCGCGTGAGGCAGCATGCTTCTCCCTTGTGTTTTGTTGAACAAAATACCTGCGTTCCCAGTTCATCCTCGTCGCCAGTTGGTTGTCTGTATATAGCTGAGATAGTCTTGGTAGTAAGGTTGATGTAAGTCATCCTGGTTACTGACTTTAATACTTATAAACGATTACCTGACTATGGCTCCCAAGCTTGGCAGGCTCCTGTGCGTTCTTGTTTACCTCCTCTAGTGGCGTCCAGCCGCCGCACATAGAAAACGGATGGTACCATTTTCTGTGAACATGACATAGCCTACTCTAATAACACCTACCAAACATAAGGCAATGGATAGAAGTACTGACATACAAGAGCAGTGGGCACAATTACCTTTCAATACTGCAACTTGCCAAAAGATGTTGAATGGCTGTCCGCAGGTCAGTTGACCTGTACCTGTCAGTTGAAACTCCCCAGACACACTGACTGTCCTCACAAAAACGCTTAACAGGGAACAAGGCTCCATCCCTTAGTTCCTAGGCCTACATACTCCGCCTATTCCAAGCCTATGGCCAATAGATTTAAACATGACTAGGTGATCTAGAGACCGGCCAATGGCATGGCAAGCACTCCTGAGACTGCCTTTCTACTCAACCATGAGCGCAGAGTGTCACTCTCAGAGTAGCTCCGCCCCTTAGGTCCTGGTGACATAGGCCTTGTTTCTGAAAGTTCTGTTTTCCTCCCGTAGGCTCACGCACCATTCCCACGGTACAACAGGAAACCCACAGGACGGTTGGCTTTCGCTGGCTGCCCGAAATTCGAGAACACAAGTTTTATTGCCCTGGAGTATTTGTTTCTAAAATTTGTCACTGACCATGCCGATGACGGGAGGCCGAGGGGAGCAGTGGCTTCAAGCTTTATGACCCTTGACGAAGATGGGCTGGCCCACGGGGGAAGAAGGGAAGGGGAAGAAAGGGAGAAGGGGAAGGGAGAGGAGAAGGGAGAACCAATGATCTGAGCGCCAGATCATTACAACTCCCCCTCCTCGGCAATTAAGAAATTTGTGTGTAAAGAAATTTACAAACACTTTTCTTATCCAAAACCCTGACCTATCATGAACATTACTCCACAACCACATTTAACTCAACAATAATGACCATTGCCTCAAACAAAAGAAATATTTATCTAATCCTAACTAATAATGGCAAAACACATAAAACAGAATAATGTTTCCCTCCAAAACAAAATAATGGCACCCCCAAAGGTGTGCCCCAGCACGTATACATAAACAACACAAAAATAATACATAACATAAGGACAGAGACTGTCTCTAATCCTGGCTGTCCACTTGGATGCAGCCCTGTCAGCCCGGGGCTTAGATCATTGCTTCTCCCTTCTCCCTTCCTCCCTTCTCCCTTCTCCTTCCTCCTTCTCCCTTTCTCCCCTCCCCCGTGGGCCATCCCCATCTTTCGTCAAGGGTCATAAAGCTTGAAGCCACTGCTCCCCTCAGCCTCCCGTCATCGGCATGGTCAGTGACAAATTTTAGAAACAAATACTCAAGGGCCATAAACTTGTGTTCTCAAGTTTCGGGTAGCGTAGCCAGTGAGGGCCAACCGTCCTCTAGGGTCTTCCTGTTTGTACTGTGGGAATGGTGCAGGAGCCTACGGGAGGAAAACAGAACTTTCAGAACAAGGCCTATGCCCCAGGACCTATCTTGATTTATCTTGAGATGATTTCGGGGCTTTTTTAGTGCCGGCGGCCCGGTCCTCGCCACCTACCCCAGGAAGCAGCCCGGGACAGCTGAACACCCAGGTACCTATTTTACTGCTAGTACAGGCATAGGGTGAAAGAACTCGCCATTGTTTCTCGCCGGCGCCTGGGATCGAACCCAGGACCACAGGATCACAAGTCCAGCGTGCTGCCGCTCGCCCGCCGGCTCCCTAAAGTGGCGGGGCTAGTCGAGAATTGTCTGGTCTGAGAGTGACACTCTGTGCTCAGGTTGAGTAAAAGGCAGTCTCAGGAGTGCCTGCCATGCCATTGGCCGGTCTCTAGTTCACCCAGTTATGTTTAAATCCATTGGCCCTAGGCTTGGGAGAGGCGGAGTTAATTTGGGCCTAGAAGTGTGGTAGCATTTTTTTAAGAGAGAGGATTCAGTGTGTCTGGGGAGTTTCAACTTAAAGGTACAGGTCACCTAAAAAAAAAAAAATATATAGAGAAATATTCCCTCTCAGGGACCCCGTGTCCCACACCTGTGTCAACTGCCTACCACAGCATGTCCATATCCTTAACCTAAAGAAAATACACAAAAATATTTTTATTAAAAAAAAATTCAATGTCCACAGATATGTCTCTTAACCAACAACAACAGTGGGTGAACACATTTTTCAAACTGTGTACCACACCTTATTGTTCAGTAATCCACAAAAAAATTAAAAAAAAATATATAAATATCAGTATCTAGGATCTATTTATTTATTTATTATTTTTATTTATTTATTCATATACAAGAAGGTACATTGGGAATGTGAGAATATATAATATGGTAATTACAATCGTGTAAAGCCACTAGTACGCGCAGCGTTTCGGGCAGGTCCTTAATCTAAGAAAATTTTTAGTAGGTAAATACTAGCAAAAATTATAAAAAAGAAATGATAACAGTTACATGGCAAGAAAAGAAAAAAGAAAAAAAAAGATGAGAGAAAATTGTAGGTACAGTATAATAAAGCACTTAGGTAGCTAAGATTGATTGCAATGAAAGCTTGAATGGTAGTTGACAAAATTTGGTAGGCACAATACAGCAAATGGCTAGCACATAAAGGAAGACAGCAATGAACACAATGATAAGGTTGTTTGGGTTAAATACATAAGAATTAGGAGATTGGGTAACACTAGATACAGAGCAAAAAATAAAGCTCAGTGTAGGAAACTAAGAAGATGAAATTAAGTACTTTTTGGTTTTGTTTTAAAATAAGGCAAAAGTTTTACAGTTTTTCAATTCACTAGGGAGTGAGTTCCATAGACTAGGTCCCTTAATTTGCATAGAGTGTTTACACAGATTAAGTTTGACCCTGGGGATATCAAAGAGATATTTATTTCTGGTGTGGTGATAATGGGTCCTATTACATCTTTCCAGAGAGAGTTTCAGAGCATGGTTTGCATTTAAGAACAGGGTTTTGTAGATGTAGTTGACACAAGAGAATGTGTGGAGGGAGTTAATATTTAGCAAGTTTAGGGATTTAAACAAGGGAGCTGAGTGTTGTCTGAAAGCAGAGTTAGTTATTATTCTGATAGCAGATTTTTGCTGGGTGATGATGGGCTTAAGGTGGTTTGCAGTGGTAGACCCCCATGCACAGATACCATAATTAAGATTGGGGTAGATTAGAGCATAATAGAGAGAGAGGAGAGCAGAGTTAGGAACATAATATCTGATTTTGGAGAGTATACCAACTGTCTTAGAGACTTTCTTAGTTATGTGTTGAATCTAGAAAAATCTAGATAAAGTTCCCTACTGATCAACGTTTCTAGAGATCCTACTAGATGGTTCTCAAACCAGTTCACTCAAACAACTTTTCTAGAGACAAGGTAATTCTCTAGAAACAATTTCTAGATGTTCACTTTCTAGATTTCTTTTTCTATTTCACTAGTTCTAGTTTTCAACATTTAATACTGTTCCAGAGAGCCTCCCAAAGGTGTACAGAGGTGTTACTATCAGATGGAAATTAGAAAGTTGAACTAACTGTTCCGAGTTAACACAGTTTACTATATTACTTAAAATTCATTTTATATAAACTTTTCTATACAGAAGTTCTATCGTTCGGTCCTGGTGACATCTCGTTGCTGTAGATTCCGGCGACTACCTCAAGTTGCTTGAAGATCCTGGTCATCTGGACGTAACATTTCCGGCCTCGGCAAACTACGGACAGTACAGGGGGTCTCGTACTGCCCGCCCGGCTTGCGTGACAGCTGACAGCTGGCGGCTGTCAGTTCAGGTGGACCCCGCTAACAGGAACCCGGGTTCACCTCTTCTTATCGCTTCCAAACAGTCATGATGGATTGTTGTTAGCCATGGCTGCCACCGTAGAGCACAGCTTCGACGTGTCATGATGTCTCGCGTTGGTAGTGAGGTTCGAGTGGCGTTGAAGAGGATGGCATGGTGACAGGACAGGTGGGCCCTGCCTCAGCTCCTGGGCGACGTCATCTACCGACGTTTACTTGTTATCCCGGTACTACTGGGCCGGTACACCTTTCCGTGCAACCCCTCGTGCAGCTGAGCTTGGGCCGAGATACAGGGTTGTACCTCCTCTGGCGAAACAGCAGCACTCTGTAGGGGTAGTGCTGTTCGTACCCGGGACCGCCGTGTTGCCTCTTCGTTTCCACAGACGACGCAACCGCAGGTTTTGAGAGAGCTGACAAGTCGTTGCAATTAGCGTTCTTCTTCGTAGACCACTCGTTTTCCACTTCCGGTTTTCCGCAGTCTTGACTTGGTGGCTGGTGGACTTGGTTGGTGACCTTGAGACAGCTAGCCCCCGGCTGTGATGGTGGCTGACTCTGCTCCGTGAAGACAGCATGGCTGGACTGGGACAACCTCGTTAGTGACGTGAGGTGTCGGCTGGGTGACTGTACGCCAGTCACCCCTTCCGGATAACCAATTGACGAGTTACCGGGTACAAAAGGGGGAGGACTTTATGTAACGTGCCTCAGACCCCGATCTTATCAGCCAGGTGGGTCATCCCCAGACCTGCTGATCTCGATCCTTGGTTCACGTGTGACTGGGAGGCTGGAACTGGTGTACCATCAGACCTGAGAAAGACAGACAACAACAAATGGTGGAAGCATGGATATTACTCTGAGGTATAGGAAGTTGGAAACCCCAGAGCAGGGTAAGTATGCCACCTGAGTCATGCACATCAGTAACTACACACCATTGCCTCTACAGGATTATATGGACTTTACTAAACCTGACTAGGGGAGATCATTACACTTACTGTACAGCTCGCGACCTTGTTACCATAGGGTGACAAGATTGAACTTGACTACTGATGAAGTTTGACAGAGGGTCATCCTCATCATCTGACTCAGCACTTGGATCATTAGACAGGTCAGGAATTAGACTTGCTGAAGGCAGCTCTAGTTCCTCCCTCGCGTGATAAGGTTTCAATTTATTAATATGAATTGTTCTCTCAACTTGGTCTTCAAAAATACCTTTAATAACAAAATTAACTGGACCTTTTCTTTCAATTACTCGGTAGGGGCCCCGCCATCTAGGTGCAAGTTTCCTACTCTGATTGGCGGGAGCCGCTTCATTAACTCTCAACACAAGACTCCCGACTTTCAATTCAAGAGGTCGTACCTTTTTGTCATAATGCTGAGCATAGCGATCTCGTGCTGTCTTGGAAGCCCTAGCTGCAATTCTCCATGCATTTTTCATCTTATTTAAAACTTCTGATGGGTAGTCTTCCCCATATACAATATTATGTCTGTTAAGCAGACCTGATGGGAAATTACATGAATGACCTGTGAACAACAAAAGGGGTTGGGTGTTAATGGACTGATGGATGGCAGTGTTCAGAGCAAACTGGACATAGGGGAGGTGTTCGTCCCACGAATTGACATCATGTTCTGCAAGAATTGCAAGCATATCTTTAACTGACCGGTTCGTCCGTTCTGTCATACCGTTAGCCTGAGGGTGATAAGCCGTAGTGAATGCTGAAGTGGTTTCTACAATTTTACATACTTCTCTGAAAATATTCCCATTAAATTCCTGACCTCGGTCAGAAACTAATACTTTAGGGGGACCGAATACAGTGACAAACCTATCTAAGAACGCCTTTGCAACAGTTCGTGAATCTTTCTGAGGCAATGCAAACAGTGTGGTGTACCTGGAAAGGTGGTCTACCAACACCAATACGTAACGGTTTCCTGAATGACTGTGATGCAGATCAATCAGATCAGCCCCCACCCGATCTAGAGGTTCCAAAATATCTGGGAATTCTTGCAATGGAGCTTGTACCTTAAGGGTACCTTTCCTCCTTTGACAATGACCACAGGACTTTACGAAGTTAATGACCTCTGTTAACATACCGGGGAAGAAAAAGGAGTGACTTGGCTTTCATGTGAGTTTTAAAAATCCCCGGATGACCTGCAATCTTAGACGCATGCGCGAGTTTCAACGCTGACTTCTTCAATACCTCTGGGATAACCAGCTGAAAAACTGCACGATCCTTCTGTCCCTTTACATAAAATAAGACCCCATCCTTCATTTCAAAATCATGAATGGCTAAATTACTTTTCTTTGACGGATATTTTCCTCCCTCTAAAAGTTCAATAATTTCTTTCCACCTTGGTTCGTTCATCTGGAATTCTCGCATTTTCTCGCTGGAAATATTTTCAATATTAAGATTTACATTAATAGTAGCAATGTTTCTACTCAAAGTGTCTGGTACAACATGTGATGGGCCAGGCTTGTAAAGTATTTGGAACGAGTGAGCAGCTAGTTCATGAGACCAACGGGACATCCGAGGGCACTTAGTTCTTTTCTTAAAAATATGAGTTAAAGCCCTGTGATCTGTATAAATGACAAAGTGACGTTGGAAAAGGTACGGTTCAAAGTACCTAACACTTTCTACCACAGCCAAAGCTTCCCTATCTGTTGCAGAATAGCGGACCTCCGGACCCTTAACTTTCCTGCTGAAATATGCTACAGGGTGAGGGAGATTGTCATTATCACGTTGCATTAAGCACCCACCAATAGCTATACCACTGGCGTCAGTGTGTACTTCCCACTCCTTATCAAAATCAGGTACTGCCAATACTGGGGTTGTAATGAGTTGACTTTTTAATTTTGCATACGCGTTATCATGCTCAAGTTTCCAAACGAATTTAGCATTTTTCTTAGTAAGCTCAGTTAACGGTGCTGTTGTACTTGCAAAACCCTCTATGTGGCGACGGAAATATCCGGCTGCCCCCAGAAATCTTCGAACATCCTATTTATTTATTTATTTATTTATGCATATACAAGAAGGTACATTGGGAATGTGTGGATACATAAAATGGTAATTACAGTCTTGTAAAGCCACTAGTACACGCAGCGTTTCGGGCAGGTCCTTAATCTAATAAAATTTTAAGTAGGTAAATACTTGCAAAATTTATAAAAAAATGATAACAGATACATGGCAAGAAAAAAATTAGAGAAAATTGTAGGTACAGTGTATTAAAGCACATAGGCAGCTAAGATTGATTGCAATGACAGCTTGAATGGTAGTTGACAAGAATTGGTAGGAACAAAACAGCATATGGCTAGCACATAAAAGAAGACAGCAATGAACACAATGATAAGGTTGGTAGGGTTAAATACATAAAAATTAGGAGATTAGGAGATTGGGTAACACTAGGTACAGAGCAAATTTAAAGCTCAGTGTAGGAAACTAAGAAGATGAAATCAGGTACTTTTTGGTTTTGTTTTTAAATAAGGCAAAACTTTTACAGTTTTTCAATTCACTAGGGAGTGAGTTCCATAGACTAGGTCCCTTAATTTCCATAGAGTGTTTACACAGATTAAGTTTGACCCTGGGGATATCAAAGAGATATTTATTTCTGGTGTGGTGATAATGGGTCCTATTACATCCATCCAGGGAGAGTTTCAGAGCATGGTTTGCATTTAAAAACAGGGTTTTGTAAATGTAGTTGACACAAGAGAATGTGTGGAGGGAGTTAATATTTAGCAAGTTTAGAGATTTAAACAAGGGAGCTGAATGTTGTCTAAAAGCTGAGTTAGTTATTATTCTGATAGCAGATTTTTGCTGCGTGATGATGGGCTTAAGGTGGTTTGCAGTGGTAGACCCCCATGCACAGATACCATAATTAAGATAGGGGTAGATTAGTGCATAATATAGTGAGAGGAGAGCGGAGTTAGGAACATAATATCTGATTTTGGAGAGTATACCACTGTCTTAGAGACTTTCTTAGTTATGTGTTGAATGTGGGTGCTGAAGTTGAGTCTCTTGTCTAGGAATAGGCCAAGAAACTTGCCATCATTTTTATTACTGATGTTAATATTGTCTATCTGTAGCTGAATTGCATTTGATGATTTGCTTCCAAATAAGATGTAGTAAGTCTTTTCGATGTTTAATGTTAGTTTGTTAGTTGACATCCAGAAGTGGACTTTTTTTAATTCATTATTCACATTATTTAGTGTATGTGGGTTGAGGTCTGAATAGATAAGGGTAGTATCATCAGCAAACAATATAGGTTTGAGAATATTAGAGACATTAGGCAGATCATTTATATATATAAGAAATAGAAGAGGTCCTAAGATACTGCCCTGTGGCACTCCAACGGTAATTGGTAGAGTGGAAGAAGTTGTATCATTGATGGTTACATATTGGTGTCTGTCACTAAGATAGGATCGGATGTAGTCAAGGGCAAGGCCACGGATTCCATAATGCTGAAGTTTAAGTAAGAGGTAGTTGTGATTAACAGTATCAAAGGCTTTTCTTAGGTCAATGAAGAGTCCAATTGGAAACTCATTTTTGTCAAGGGCTGAGTAGATTACGTCAAGGAGACTAATGATTGCATCGTTGGTGCTCTTTTGGGACCGGAAGCCAAACTGGCAGGGGCTGAGTATGTCGAATTTTACGAGGTAGGAATAGAGCTGTTTGTAAATAATTTTTTCAAATATTTTTGATAGAATGGGTAGATTTGATATTGGTCTATAATTATTTATGTCCGCCGGATTGCCTCCTTTATGGACTGGCGTTACTCTTGCTTTTTTGAGGATATCAGGGAAGGTGTGACACTCTATAGATTTGTTGAACAGTAGGGCTATGGGTGGGCAAGGGCATGGGAGGCTCTCTTGTATACAATGGACGGAATTTCACTGGTGTTCCCTGCCTTGGTTTTTAGAGAGTGTATGATGGACACAACATCTGCCGGGCTGATTGGTGAAAGGAGAAGAGAGTTTGGATAGCTGCCTGAGAGATATGTGTTAATATGTGTCTGAGTCTGTGGGATTTTACTGGCAAGATTAGCACCAACCGATGAAAAGAAACTATTAAATTCATTTGCCATTTCTAAATCAGTTGACAGTATATCCCCATCCTTGTAGAGCTTTATTTGGTTATGTGAGTGTTGCTTAGTTCCTAGGATACTAGAGATTGTTTTCCAAGTGCTTTTCATGTTACCTTTTGCTTCATTGAATCTATTCACATAATATGCTAGTTTTGCCTTTCTTATGATACTGGTAAGCATTGATGAGTACCTTTTAGCTACTTCCTTTGAAACTAGGCCAATCCTAAGTTTCTTTTCATATTCGTGTTTCTTGTTGATTGAGTTGAGAATGCCACTTGTGAGCCATGGATTGTTTAATCTTTTGTCAGTTACTTGCTTGGTAAGAAGGGGACAATGAAGGTTGTAGAGACTGAGAGTTTTGGAGAGGAAGAGGGTAGCTAATGAATTTATATCCTGGGTATTATTGAATTCAGAATCCCAGTTAATATTGTGAAGTGCATCTGTAAGATTGCCTAAAGCTGATTCACTGTGTAGCCTAAATGAAAGTTTCTTGCTTTTTGGTGGTGTTATGTCCATGTTCGCTATGAGAAAGGTAGGATAGTGGTCAGTTGTTCTGTCGTAGATTATACCAGGTACAAGGGGAACTGTTATGTTTGTCCATATGTGGTCCAAGGTAGTGGCTGATGTTTGAGTGACTCGGGTAGGTTTGGTGATTGTGGGGATTAGCATACAGGAGTTCATGCTGTTAAGGAAATAGTCAACTTGAGAGCAATTTTGTTTACCCAGGTCAATATTAAAGTCTCCTCCCAGAATGATGTGGTTTTTGTTGAGATTGTTGTTTATAATAAGATTCCTTAGGTTGTCTGAGAAAGAAGCTATGTTAGTGTTGGGAAATCTATAGATGGCTCCAATAGTCAAAGAGGATTTAAGGGATTTAATTGTGAACTGAGCAAAAGTATATTCACAGTAGTCATCTCTGTCACTAATAACACTGTTGCAGATAAATGTATCTCGGTAATATATAGCTGTGCCACCACCTTTTTTATTAGGCCTACAGTTATGAATGGCTTTATAACCAGCTAAGTTGTAGAGTTGGGTATAGTCTTTATTTAGCCAAGTTTCTGTTAAAATAATGAACGATAAGTTAGTACCAAGTGCTGTGAGTAATGCATTTAAATCGTCAAAATGTTTACCAAGAGATCTAACATTTTGGTTGTAAACTGATAAACAGGTGGTATTTTGGAGTTTGTTTTTAGCCTGGTGTGCTGTGAAATACTTGCAATAATGATGATCAATGTGCTGGTTGGTGTAGATATGAGATAGAAGATTTTGATCAGGATCAATATCAGTGTGCATAAAGATGCAGATAAAGGGATCACGATACAAGATACACGATAAAGCAAAACACAAGAATAAAAGCAAATACAATAAAATAGTAACAACTTAGAAGTAAAATAAAGATCCAATAGATAGCCAGGAAGGACACAGAAGTTACATAAAATAAAAAACAAAAAATCAGTAGAGATTGACAATATAAATGTAAAATAAAAAATAAGAACAATAAATCATAAAGTAAAATGATCTTGAAGATAATTGGCTTAGTAATGGTTAATTAAAATCCTATAATTGGTATGAACCTAAGAAAACAAAATGAACTCAATAGATAATTCCGAAAAAAAGATGACATGTAAAACTTATTAAATCTTGAAATTTACTCTAATATAAATCTAAGTGTAAAAATAAACAGGGTGAAAGTATATTCGTGTGGAATATTTTACTATGATACTGAGGTAGATGCTTATATAAACATTATACTATTAATTAATTCCAATAAATGATTACAAGAAACAAATACCAAGTTACTTTAAATATAACAGGGTAATAGAAAAGCCCTAGGTTTAGTGACAAGGGGATTAGCTAAGACCAAATAATTAAGAGTAAAAAAACAGGCAAAGATGCCAAACAAAAATAAAAATAAAAATAAAAATAAAAAACCTTTGGAAAGGAAAGGCAGAGCTTAAGTACACTTTGGTTGTATGTGAGACTACAAAATATGTTCTGGTTATTCAGCTGATATCCCACAGTCATCCAGGAAAGAAGTGAGGTGTGCTTCAGTGGTTATCACATAAGTTTTTCCAGTGTCAGTCTTCCTTTGCTGTCTTAGGTGTTGGCATATCAGCAATGGCACGACAGGAGTCGGGGTCAGGTCGGATACCATCTGTGCTCACCTGGAATCCCAGAAACTTGAATTTCTGAGACGCCAGAGTGCACTTACTCACGTTAAGTTTGAAGCCCGCCTTATCTAACAGTGTCAACGTCTCAGTCAAATCTCGTAAGTGCTCATCGAACGTCCTGGAGTAGATAACCACATCATCCAGGTACGCTAATGAGTGCCTTCCCAAGACTGGACTGAGGATATAATTAATAGCCCTCTGGAATGATGAAGGCGCTGTCTTTAACCAGAAAGGCATCCGCTTGAATTGATAGGTATGAACCCCATCAGAGAAGGCGGTCTTCTCTCTATCTTTCTCAGCTACTGGTATGGCCCAATACGCAGATTTCGCATCCAGAGTGGAAAAGTATTTAGCTGCCCCAAACTGATCTATTATTTCTTGTATCCGTGGCAAAGGATACACATCACCTTTAGTAATTTCATTTATCTTTCGGTAGTCAACACAAAACCTATAACTACCATCTGGTTTACGTACCAACACTACTGGCGACAACCATGGTGATGTACTAGGCTCTATCACATCCTGTCTCAACATCTTCTGACACTCATCCCTAATTACTTCCTTCGCCCATTCCGGAAGCCTCCATTGACGGGTGTAAATAGGAGGATGATCACCTGTAGGAATAACATGTTCGATCCTATCCAGAAGCCCGATTTGATCGTCTTCTGTTGCAAACAGTCTAGGGAATTTATGTAAAATCCCTCTCAAAAGTTTCCTATCTGACTGTTGCACATGTTGCAAATCTAGAGCGGAGATTAACTTATCAACTTCCTGAGTATTACTACTTTTCCCTGTCTCGGTCTTGTGTTTACCCTTTGTACTACTATCTGTAACATTCAGCGCACTACATTGTGCTGTGGTGGCTGGCATCTCCTCCTGGCTTTGATACTGAAAAATTCCTGTATTTTCTACAACTGTAGTGTTATAAAAAAGGTGGGCTTGCTATGGGGGGACTGGTACTATTAAGGGGTAAGGGTAAGTAGAATACAGAGGTATCAAAAAATGGGAGAACTAAAAGGCCCGGCCCCCCAAGTAAAATATCCACAATAATAAATGCTTGCTACTAAGCCCGGTTAGTCTAGGAATAGATTATTGTACTCCCACACAGGAAAAAGGGATACTCTGTTCAAACTTACTTATTTATTAACCCCTTAACACCCCCCATACACAATCACACCAATAACAATTTAATACTAACTTTACCACACAATCTTACGTTAAAAGCCTTGGTCCACTTAGGCAGGATACAAGGTTTACACTGAAAACAAGCTAGGGTAAAGCTCTACTATAACACACTGGAGGTAGTCAGCTTAGGGTAGGGGACCACGTGTTTACACTGGGACCCCCGTTAGCATAACAGGTAAGATAAACACTTAAATACACTTCCTACACCCCAGGTATACTACTCTACACATAGAACGATAGGTATGCCAGACATATACAAAAATGAGTAATGGAGTACTTAACCAACTAAGTCACAGAAATAAAGAATTAAGAGGAAGGAGGAGAGCACGTCCAAGCACCACAGTCAGCCAGCAGAGAAGGCCGCCTCAGTCTCGAGCAGCCTGCAGCATGCGTGTGGTGCCGGGAAGAGCCCAATTGATCATACAGCTATACACATTAAAACATCTTCCCCTTATGCCTTATTTTGCTACTTTCCTCATTCTATGGGTAGTTAAACTTATAACAATGTTACTTAATCCACAACAAGTTTAAGAGTCTAAATGCTTTGTGAGCAACAAGAATAGTCGTACTTCTGGCAGGGATGATTACAAACAACTTCAGCTCTCTATGCGTCCCCTGCCATATTGTAGTTTAATAAGCTCAATTTTGACCTCTGGTTTCCATCTAAAGAACCCAGAGTCGTAACACTCCTCCCCCTTTCAGAGAAAAAAAATGTGACTACTAGAGGAGTAGTCATATTTTTTGTAAGAGTACACAGAGAATAAAAAGGAAATCCATGACATACAATATAATCAATCAAAACAACAATTTCTCTGCAAAAAAAATACAAAGGAATTCTCTGAAAGAAAAAACATACAAAAAACAATAAAAAAAAAAAAAGGAAGTAAATAAATTGGACACGGGATATTTAATGTCACAGGAGAACCTAAAAAAAATAACTAAAGCATGACATTTGGTATGGCTTCTGCGGCTCAGATGAATGTTACTCAGGCAAGCGGGACAGAGCGTCGGCTATCACGTTGAGCCGGCCCGGTAGGTGGATAATAGATAGATTAAAGTCCTGTAGGTACAATGCCCACCTGAGGATGCGTTTATTTTTCTGCTTCATCTGATTCATGAAAACTAATGGGTTATGGTCCGTGTACACTTCCACTATATTACCTGTGAGGTACACTTCGAACTTTTTGCAAGTTAGCACTAGCGCCAACGCCTCTTTTTCTATCACCGAATAATTGCGCTGCGCCTTGTCAAATTTCACAGAGTAATAATATACTGGGTGTTCCACTTTATCATCCCCAGTTTGCAACAACACTGCACCAGCACCCGAGTCAGACGCGTCAACTTGAATTTTAAACGGACGGTCGAACCTTGGACTAGCAAGCACTGGGGCGGAAGCTAAGATCAATTTCAAGTTTTTAAATGCCTCTGCACAGTCCGATGACCACTTAAATTTAACGGCCTTCCGCAACAATCTGTGAGAGGAGTGGCCACACTGGAAAAGTTCTGACAAAAGCGTCGGTAGTACGCACACATACCGATAATCGTTGAATGTCCTTTTTAGACCTGAGCACTGGATAGTCCAGAATAGCACTGATTTTGTCTTGTCGAGGTAACACTTTCCTTGGCCCACTTCATAACCGAGGTACGTCACTGTGCCTTGGCCAAAATGACATTTTTTAGCATTTAAGGTTAGATTTGCATGTTTCAACACTGTGAACAACTGGCGTAACCTAGCTATGTGGTCAGCCCAATAATATCAAAGAGCACAATATCATCTAAATACGCCCGACAATTGGCACATTAGCGAGCAAAGAGTTCATTAGCCTCTGGAACGTGGCAGGGGCATTACGCAAGCCGAATGGTAGCACTTGATACTCAAACACACCCTCGGGTGTCACAAACGCCGTTAGTTGTTTAGCACGTTCAGTGAGAGGGATTTGATAGTACCCTCTCGATAGATCGAATTTAGACACATACGTGGCGTTCCCGATTTCGTCGATACAGTCCTCGAGACGTGGCAACGGATAGGCGTCCACTATGGTCACCTTGTTGAGCTGCCGATAATCGGTGCATAATCGCCAGGAGCCATCTGGTTTGGGACCAAAAGGCAGGGCGAGCACCAAGAGCCCTGGCTCGGCCTGATGAGGCCGTGCTGGAGCAAGAAGTCGACCTCCTTACGGACGATGGCCTTCTTTTCCGGACTCATCCGATAGGGGTTGAAGGCGAATGGGGGTGTAGTCCGTCAACTCGACATCATGGTAAATGGCATCAGTCTGGGTCGGGACCTCCCGAACAGACTGGAGAATTCGTCAAGCAACGACTGCACCTCGTCACGTTGGGACATCTGCAAATGGGACAGTCCCTCCTCCACAGCATTCACAGAACTAGAATTATTGAGAATGAGATTAGTTGGGTCCCCAGAACAATCATCCCCTCCCTCACTGAAATGGAAACATGGTTAGTGCAATGGGCCTGGGGCCCTGGAACTTCTTCACCGATTCACGTGTACGAGCATTACCTGTTTACGCTTATCAGAGTGTCTCACTTTGTACGTGAGGTCCCCAGTCTTCTCTGTCACAATGTAGGGGCCCTCGTACTTGTGGGACATAGTGCTCCCCAGTCGAGGCTTTAGTACCAGGACAGGGTCACCAGGTGAAATACCCGCAACTTAGCCTTGGCATCGTTCCGTTCTAATATTCTCTTGGGCCTTCCAAGATACTTAGCGCCGCAGCCTGCAGTCCTTGAGTCTCTGGTGGTGTTGCACAAAGAAGCCGAAC
>WNGS01039391.1:0-11125 GCA_020271785.1 Procambarus virginalis
TCTATAATCTATTGATATAAGTGCCGTGTGTTGATCACTACCATTCTATCGATATAAATGCCCGTGTGTTGATCTCTATGATCTATTAATAAAATGCCTGTGTATTGATCTTCATGATGTATATATTATATATGCCTGACATTTATTATGATTTATATATGGACATGCCTGTGTACCTGAATAATATCATATACGCGAAGTGATCGTCAGTGATATCTCTTAAGAGAAAGTATAGATATAAAGAAAAGTTCAGTGATCAAGTGAGTGCATTCACAGTAAATATTATTAAGAATAGAGTAATCTTTTGGTACGGTGAAAAGTCACTGTGAGAGTATTGTGAATATAGATGTTGACGTGAGCCAGTGAAATCATAAGTTAAACCCTGTGACCGTGAATAGTGTTTTGGAAAAAGTT
The DNA here is from genome assembly GCA_020271785.1 of Procambarus virginalis. NCBI lineage: Eukaryota > Metazoa > Arthropoda > Malacostraca > Decapoda > Cambaridae > Procambarus > Procambarus virginalis. The sequence continues at coordinate 415 of WNGS01039391.1, forward strand.
AAATAAACGGGGATCGTGACAATTAGAAAACAAGTACTAGTCTTTCCCACGATAGCGAGGGTCTCGGCCAGCTGAGTCTGACAGGTGACACGTGCCGATGTTACCATATCGGTGCGCTCTAGAAGATTATGCTATGAATGGACCAATTGTCATATATTAATCCTGATACATTGATGCATATATATTTCTCGTTGTCTTTAAGTAAAAATACCAAAACTCTTGGTGTTTGATATCATCCCCTCCATTTATCTTGTGACCGTGTATTGATGTAAAGCAGAGTGACCTGCCTGATACTATATTATTGGATTTTTGCTCTTGCCACAATTACACCTGACACACTGCAATGTTACTGGACATCTAAAAAAAAACCAGTTGGCGACCTTGAAGGCTGTATAAGAGTTCGGTGCCGGGGGGGCACAGATCGGAGGGAACGATCTGTGTCCTCACTCATCTTATAACCTAAAGGCCGGTTGTGAGATCGACTGGGGTACTCTCCGAGGCCAGCAGTGGAGCTAGAGGATTGAGGGAAGACCCGCCAAACGACGGTGAGTAAGGGTTATTGTTGGAGCAACCACCTGGAAAGGAGATCCAGTCTATTGTTGCTTGACCCTTCCCAACGAGAACACCGTGAAACCCCGACATTGGCGACCTTGCCAGGATACAGAGCAAAATCAAGGTGGTAATTGTGGGTATTAGGTATCAGGCCTAAGTTTTCACTCGCAGTCACAATTTGGAGGACAGGATAACAGCGATCATGAGTTTTAGAAGTTCGGAGAGAAGACCTTGCTAGAGCCCAGAAGTACATTGATACAGGGGATGATGAATCTTGCAAGACTGTACCCAGGAACAACTTTGGTTGATCGCTAAAATGTATGGTGTTAGGTTGAAGTCAGATAGGGCGTCTGGTAAACGAAAGGAATCAGGGCAATAACACAAATAGACAGAGTAAGCATGTTCTGCAAACTCAAGACGAAGAAGATTCTAGACACGTGCACTGTGAGGCAGATAAGTATGTGGAAGACCATTTCGGCCTAAAGGGTAGGCATGGTAAGATAGAGGATAGACGCGACGCACTGCGGACTTGGTTAAGGAAACAAGAAGCAGAAAGAGAAGCACAGCTGAAGCGTGAGGAAGCAGAGCGAGAAGCACAGCTGCGCAGAGAAGAAAGAGATGCACAGCTGCAACGAGCAGAGAGAGAAGCACAGCGGAGGCGCGAGGAAGCAGGAGAGAGAAGCGCATGAAGCGCGAGGAAGCAGAAAGAGAGGCACAGCTGCGCAGAGAAGAACGAGAAGCTCAGCTGAAGCGCGAAGAAGCACAGCTGCGTAGAGAAGAATCCGATAGGTTGAAGAAATTTCAGTGGAAACCGATGATGCGCCAAGTGACGAAGGAATTAATGTAAACTCAAGTAGCAGCAGGGAAAGCAGCCTTGAGAGGCGCGAGGTGAAACCAAAATTGGAACCAGGAGACAATGAAGTGCAGCTGCAACGTGAAGGGAGGCAGGCTCGGCTTGAGCAAGAGAAAGCCAAAGCGAGCAGGAGCGAGCTAAAGCTGAGCAAGAGAAAGCTAAAGCCGAACAAGAAAAGGCTAAGCTGAACAGGAAAATTTTAAAGTTGAACAGAGAAAGCCAAGGCGAACAAGAAACGGCCAAGGCTGAACTGGCTAGGATAAAGATGGAGGCCGCTAAAGCAGAACAAGAGAGAATTAAGAGGCACGAAGGGAGAACAGTGAAGAGTTTTATAAATGGGCGGATAAACGTAAGTGCCCTGAAACTCAGAAGAGAAGGTCGGACGGATGGAGGACAGGACCGAGTTCTCCCCGGTCCTACCCCTCGAGTGGAGACAGTAAAGGACAGAAGAGTGCTGTGGAACCGCCTCCGAAGAAGTCCACCGAGGGAAGCTCAAGAGATCTTGTTATCGTCACGGCCGTAGATGCTGAGCACGAGTCTTGGAAGGGGCGCAAGAGGAGTCCGCGGAAGAAGAAGGATCCGTTGTTTCAACTGCAGGTTAATAGGACACATGGCGCGCGAGTGCAGACGTCCTAAGCACGGGTTACGTTGCTTTGTGCGGGTAGAGGACCAGTTAGCCGAAGGAGTGCGGGATGGACCCGTACGTAGGAAGAAGGAGGCTACCCCGTTCGTGCGTGAGGGAACTGTAAGGGCGGGGACGCAGACCCCATCCCGGTAATGATGCTGAGAGATACTGGGGCGGAATTTACCCTGGTGAGCAGAACCCTTTCCCTGAGTGTCACGAGAATACCTGTGTAGGTGAGGCAAGTGTGAACACTGTGGGAGGCCCAGTGCAGATGCCCCTACACCAGGTAACCCTGAGTTCGGTTATTGATGCCAACCCTAGTAGTGGGGTCTGTGCTACGATGCCCACGAGGAGGCACAGGTCTTTGTTGGGGCATGACGCATGTGGAGGACGTGTCCTACCCGAACCCCTCGTGAAGGACAGGAGTGCTTGGAGCACCTAGGAAAGAAAGGCGAAGTGTTCGACGCCTATGGGGACGAGAAAGGAATCGCCATGGAGGCGTTTCCCTGTATGTACCGTATTCCCCGAGGCAGCGCGAAGGACGAGGAGGCGTGGATCTGATAAGGCCGACGAGGAGACGTCCGACGGTCTGGGTGTGAGATTTTTCTCTACGCCTACCTCCCTTAGGAGGTGGACTACAAGTTTAAAGGCTGCTCTTGGCAGTTAAGCATGAGTCCAGTAGAAAAAGGAGAAGCGGGAGCAAACCGCCAGGCTTCCACCAGCAGGGGTGAAACCTGTCCACAATAGGCCGCTGGTTCCTCCTAGTTAAACATGACGTTAAAACCAATAAAGGGTAACCGACGGGTTCTCACAATCAAATTTATATTTGTTGTGTGGCGCTATGAATTGGAATTCGAATTCCCAAGAGCGCAGCCGTCATATCAAAGATTTAAAACAACAATATCAAATATATATCAGAACAATGGGAGTGGTACAGAATAGTTGAAGGTTGACATCAAAGACTGTTAACAAATAACAATTTATTATAACAAGAGACTAGACTACTACATTAAAACAAAAGAATGTCAATGACGTTACTCGAACATAAGCGTGCCCACAGAGGAATCAACACGCAAGCAAGAACTAACAGATCTATAATCACAATTACAACAAATGACACAGTGAGTTCTGGAACACGTCTCCAGTAACCTCCTAACTGTTCTACGCCTCAGTGCAGTCTACACCTGCAATAGCGGTTGCAATGCAATCAAATCAGTAGCCTTTCAATGACATCAATAACTAATGGGTTCACTGGCAACTCCAGCACCCTTCCTCAAATTAATCTTTACGTTAATGTCCATCCAGTGGCACCATAACCAACAGCTAAATAGCAACCCTTGCTGTGTGGCTGCATACTGAACTAACCTGAACACAGGTGTGCCCACTGATGACGCAATATTGCAAACTCAAAGAAAAATATCACAGACTAAGTTACACCACAGCGTGTGATTTAATTACGTTACAGTCCAACCAGTGGCATTTGCAACACAGCTATTCAACAGCCCCTCGAGAAATGACAGCAGGCTCCATCCTGCTGACACTTCGGGCTGACAACATGAACTAACTGAACAATCTTCCACTGATGACACAAGCAAGCAATCAATAGTGACACGACTTCCTAGTGGCAGCTACTCTAATCACAAGCTTAAGGTCCTCCCTCCAACAGGAGCGACCCCCGTAATCAGGTGGGTAGTCTAACAGTGACTCCCCCTATCACAACTAAAGTGAACACAGTCAGGCAAGGTGGGATTCTGGGACACAGCTCCACTCATCCCTAAGTTACTTTACCCTCGTCACTAGACGATAACCAAAAGAAATTGCCTTAATCAATTGCAACATTGATTATGTGAATAATGATGGAAATTGACTGATCACAGCAGTCAGCAACAAGTACTACTTTAATAACAACAAGTGTCTCACTCTAGACAACAACATGATAGTACTCTACGTTAACACAAGTCCTCTTGTCACAATAACTCAAACTCTTAAATTACATCACACTTGACTCCTTGCAAGTATTCAGTGAGTAATTCTTAATTAAGGTCAAACGGACCACTAATTACATCCCAATTGAGTTACGTTAACTAAGCCTACCCCAAGTGGGTGGCTTCTCAACAGTCTGTGTATCACTAATTACGTTTACTTACTAATGAGTGCTAATTACCCTAATTAGCCTTGAGCAATTAATTAACTGTCACCAGGACCGATAATTAATCATACATAAATACGTCTCACTCCGCACTGCCTAAGCAGGTCTCATCAAACACTGTGAATTCACGGAAGAGGAGTTAATTACCCTAATTAACAATGAGTGCAACTTAATCCACTGTCACCAGACAGAATATGATTAATATAACGTATTATGCTAACCCCATGACCTCGCTTTACCGAGTCATCTGAGTCCTCAAGACTCCAGACGTTAATTACTCCACTAATTATCATGAGCCACTAATTGCCCCAACCCTGAAAGGCAGTTAGTCTCGAGCAACTGACGTTAGCACTATCACTGACAGACTCTGACAGATCCTCTCCCACTACGTGAATTCATGATGAGAATGCTAATTACATAATTAGCTAGAGTGGTCAATTAATTGTCACACGGACAATTAATTGCACCGGACACGTATTCCCACAAGCTCAAGTTCAACACTGTTCTCCCATAACAGCACTCACTCATTCAACAACTTCAAGTGTGCACCCCCTTATCCAGTTAATTACCCCTAATTAACTCACTGAATCCTTAAGTACTCCACACAACTCAAAGAAACAAAGTAACCCTAAGGTTACATAGGTCACACATATAATGGCATGCAAAACATATAAAATAGCACTGCCCACATACGGTTGCTACTGCAACTCGTTAATTACTATGCCCACACAGTAATGACACACGGTTTTGCAACAATCAAGGTATACCAATCTTACTGTCCCTCTAATCTTGCAAACGTTGCAAAAGATCGCCCGATCCCGGTGGCTTCAGCAAGACAATATACGTTAATATAAGACACCGTCGCTCTACGCGGACAGCTGGCACTAATTCTCCCATAATTAGGCAAATTAACTAATTGCTCGCTCTCATTAAGTGACTGAGAATTTCCCTGAATACTCAAAGGGTCCCTTTAAATCCTCAACACAGTTCCTAGGACAGTAATATCGTATACCTGATAACACTGCACAAACCTGCACATAATGATACCGTCAGCATGCCCCCCATGCTAATGACATCATTAGGCAATCAGTCAGCGATCACATCTACTGACTCACCACACAACACAGTACAACAATCATGCAAATGAAACACATGGAAATGCCTCCATAAACAATGTAAATTAATCACCAGGACATATACAGACCTCAGGATATCCACTAATAACCCTGCCCCACGGGCCTGCTTAATTAACTCTAACCTGGCCTAATTACATAATGAGGTACCATGGCACTAACCAAGGCTGGACGATTATACAGAATCGCCAGACTGGATCATTTATATGATGATTTCTCTACACTGACTGGTCCCAAACTCTAGTCAGTCTACACACAACAATATATCTACAGATATATAATTATAACACTACGTGATTTACAGTGACAATTTCCCTCTCCAGGTACTGCCCCACAGTCACCTGGGCATGCCACAGACGGGCGTCTCAGCTACTTCCCTAGCCTGGCCGGGCTAGGGGCTCACACAACTTTTCTACTCTGATTTCACTAATCTGAGACACTGATAAAGTACTCACGTTTCCGTCCACACATTTCCTCATTTCCCAGGTCCTTACCACCTGGCTGTCAACACTTAGCTTGCTCCTCGTGCGTCGACAAGATGTGGCCTAGGCTGTCCTGGGAATGTGGCCAAGGGGTGGCCAAAGGTGGTGGCCAACATGTGGCCACTGCGTGGCCTTCAGGAGGGTGGCCACGGGTGGCGCGTGACGTCACAGCACCCCACCCCACCCGGGCCGCGCGCGCGCGGGGAAGGTGGGTGGGTGGGTGGGTGGGTGCTGGCTGGGCGGCGGGGCGCGGGCCCCGGGGGGCGGCCGGGTGGCCAGGGGGGGCGGCCTGGGTGGCCGCGTGCCATACACACATGGATGGGGAATCACTAACAACCCCATCATACCAGAGCATGACTCGCTCTTACACTGGGGTTACAGGGTGACACTGGCCGGCGTCACCTCCCCATGGACGACGTCGGGCGGAATTCAAAGTCCAAGTCCCAGTTTCTCGCAATTTTGGGCTTCGACACACCCAGGGTGGCTGGAGTGCCATGCAATATGAGTAAACAGAACGACAGGAGCGATAACGGTGGTGGGGGTGGCAGGCCCGCCACCCCCCACCTAGACACTACTCACACCCTGGCTGCCCAATTCAAACTAAACTCTCTTGGCGGCTAGAGAGGCTCACATGCCCATATTTCTCCCCCTACCTTGTCTTGACCAATCAGCAGGAAGCCGGCACTGGTCCTGATGCCGCTTCCAATGACAGCTTTTCGCGCCAAAACTCGGCATAGGAGTAGGGGTGCTTAGACCAATCACACGGCCCCTCGCCTGTGGCGTGGCGTGACGTCACAAGGAGGGTGAGGCCTAACACAACGTCTCAACGTCTCCCTTGGTGGGGGGGAGGCAGCGTTCGCCCCACTGTCCCCCCTCCACCTCTAACGGTTTTTGTTATACTACCCTCTCTGTTTCACAGAACAGGCAAATTTTGCTGTAATTCTCTCTACAGAGCAATCACAGACCTCTCATTAGTTTTAACTGCCAGCATTTAACATAAGCTTTCATATGACACCCAACAAGTATATGTAAATTTGAAAGCTTCAGTTTCTAGAGTCCCTAGAGCGACTAGCCTATTCTAGAAACTAGGAAAACTAGCTGAGGAGATTCTACATCTCCTCACACTACCTCCCACTAAAGAATATATTTTCCTGCAAGGAAAATACATTCAAAACACCAGCTAGTTTTTCTGCACACACCTGCCCAACAGGTGTACTAGCTAAACAAGTGTGTAGTGTGTAACTCTGTTTCCTATACATCTCTGGCCTGAGGGTCCCTGTGTACTACCACCGGATCACCCTGGTGGTGCTGCCTGACCTTGGAGTGGCAACATGTTTGGCTCTAGCTCTGGTCCTGGCCGGTTCAACACCTCGCAACCATTTCCATCACTGAACCTCCCATTTCCATCCTCGGTCTGTGTCATACTGGACACATGAGCAACACATTGGTGTGGCCTTACCGGTGAAGTACTTCTACCTCCCCTCAGCCTACTAAGAACTTACTGTCAGTTTTCCACCTGACATTGCAACAAGTTGACAGGATCACCCTACCTGTCCAACTGTCAAACACCAGCCGGTCTTGCTCTACCGACTGAACTATCTGGGAGAAAGCCCTTCTACAAGCACCTACACTCACCCTACTGAGCTTGGGGTCTCTCCCTTGCTTTTCCTCGGTCTCGCTCCTCTAACAAGGACATGAGCGAAACTCTTGACATCTGTCAAACTCCCCGGTCCGTTTCTACCTGGACCTAACTTGGAATGTGATCAGCATTCCCTCTGCAGATCTACTATAACCCTTTACCAAGGCAATCCTTAAAGAACAAAATCATTATGCTGCTGGGGATCTGAACCATGGAAAATCACCAGCCCAAAATGACCTTTGCCATCTTGCATTTTCAGCCTTTCTTCAAAAGGCGATCGATGTATGCATCCATCGAATCGTCTTTCTCAGTGCTGCCATGCTAGGCATCTTTACCTTCATACCTTGTCACCAGGTTAAGTGCACTAGGGTGGGCTTGCTTCCCTTCCCTGTGTGAGATTGCCCCCTTGCAATCTGCTCTTGAGCCAGCACTGACTTGCTGCACTCTCACCATCAGGCTCGAACTCGGCCTTGCTGTCACCTCTGAAAATGGGAGCCTCTGCTCAACCTCTCCAGTCGGGAGCCTCTGCTCAACCTCTCGAGTGACTACCATGAATTCTTCCTGGGGTTGTACAGTCCCCACTCTGGCAAGAATTCCCTCACCTGTCTAACTACAGATAATTACTCTCCTTTCTCTAAAGAAGACAACTCGGATCCTTAGCTGGTGGCGCGACCTCCCACTAAGATCCTAAGGTGTATCTAACAACTACACTCTAATGACACCCTTGACAACTACTCTGTCGTCCAATGAGACCTCTCACGCTTGAGGTCACTTCTAGAAGCTTCGTCTACCCTCAGGTAGGTGGTGTCTTGCACCTCAGGCATATCCTGAGTGCACCCCTTGCAACCACTGTTGCACGCTGGCTTGGTGTCCACGACACCTGCTGCTGAGCTGACCCCACTCACTCACGAGTGTGTCAATGTCCCCTAGCTAGCAGCCACGAAAGCCAGACAAATTTCACCATATTTACCATGAAATACCTCTTTCCTACAGTGTGTGTGGTGTGTGTGTACCTGTGTGTGACAACCGTGCACAAAACATACCTTCAACCATCCTGGTCCACATTGTTCTGTAATGATAACTTTTATGTTACTTTAAAAATCAATGAGACTGCCCTGCATGGGCTCGAACCCAAGTTGCATAGCCCCACGTTGGGCGCCAGCTGTGAGATTTTTCTCTACGCCTACCTCCCTTAGGAGGTGGACTACAAGTTTAAAGGCTGCTCTTGGCAGTTAAGCATGAGTCCAGTAGAAAAAGGAGAAGCGGGAGCAAACCGCCAGGCTTCCACCAGCAGGGGTGAAAACCTGTCCACAATAGGCCGCTGGTTCCTCCTAGTTAAACATGACGTTAAAACCAATAAAGGGTAACCGACGGGTTCTCACAATCAAATTTTATATTTGTTGTGTGGCGCTATGAATTGGAATTCGAATTCCCAAGAGCGCAGCCGTCATATCAAAGATTTAAAACAACAATATCAAATATATATCAGAACAATGGGAGTGGTACAGAATAGTTGAAGGTTGACATCAAAGACTGTTAACAAATAACAATTTATTATAACAAGAGACTAGACTACTACATTAAAACAAAAGAATGTCAATGACGTTACTCGAACATAAGCGTGCCCACAGAGGAATCAACACGCAAGCAAGAACTAACAGATCTATAATCACAATTACAACAAATGACACAGTGAGTTCTGGAACACGTCTCCAGTAACCTCCTAACTGTTCTACGCCTCAGTGCAGTCTACACCTGCAATAGCGGTTGCAATGCAATCAAATCAGTAGCCTTTCAATGACATCAATAACTAATGGGTTCACTGGCAACTCCAGCACCCTTCCTCAAATTAATCTTTACGTTAATGTCCATCCAGTGGCACCATAACCAACAGCTAAATAGCAACCCTTGCTGTGTGGCTGCATACTGAACTAACCTGAACACAGGTGTGCCCACTGATGACGCAATAATGCAAACTCAAAGAAAAATATCACAGACTAAGTTACACCACAGCGTGTGATTTAATTACGTTACAGTCCAACCAGTGGCATTTGCAACACAGCTATTCAACAGCCCCTCGAGAAATGACAGCAGGCTCCATCCTGCTGACACTTCGGGCTGACAACATGAACTAACTGAACAATCTTCCACTGATGACACAAGCAAGCAATCAATAGTGACACGACTTCCTAGTGGCAGCTACTCTAATCACAAGCTTAAGGTCCTCCCTCCAACAGGAGCGACCCCCGTAATCAGGTGGGTAGTCTAACAGTGACTCCCCCTATCACAACTAAAGTGAACACAGTCAGGCAAGGTGGGATTCTGGGACACAGCTCCACTCATCCCTAAGTTACTTTACCCTCGTCACTAGACGATAACCAAAAGAAATTGCCTTAATCAATTGCAACATTGATTATGTGAATAATGATGGAAATTGACTGATCACAGCAGTCAGCAACAAGTACTACTTTAATAACAACAAGTGTCTCACTCTAGACAACAACATGATAGTACTCTACGTTAACACAAGTCCTCTTGTCACAATAACTCAAACTCTTAAATTACATCACACTTGACTCCTTGCAAGTATTCAGTGAGTAATTCTTAATTAAGGTCAAACGGACCACTAATTACATCCCAATTGAGTTACGTTAACTAAGCCTACCCCAAGTGGGTGGCTTCTCAACAGTCTGTGTATCACTAATTACGTTTACTTACTAATGAGTGCTAATTACCCTAATTAGCCTTGAGCAATTAATTAACTGTCACCAGGACCGATAATTAATCATACATAAATACGTCTCACTCCGCACTGCCTAAGCAGGTCTCATCAAACACTGTGAATTCACGGAAGAGGAGTTAATTACCCTAATTAACAATGAGTGCAACTTAATCCACTGTCACCAGACAGAATATGATTAATATAACGTATTATGCTAACCCCATGACCTCGCTTTACCGAGTCATCTGAGTCCTCAAGACTCCAGACGTTAATTACTCCACTAATTATCATGAGCCACTAATTGCCCCAACCCTGAAAGGCAGTTAGTCTCGAGCAACTGACGTTAGCACTATCACTGACAGACTCTGACAGATCCTCTCCCACTACGTGAATTCATGATGAGAATGCTAATTACATAATTAGCTAGAGTGGTCAATTAATTGTCACACGGACAATTAATTGCACCGGACACGTATTCCCACAAGCTCAAGTTCAACACTGTTCTCCCATAACAGCACTCACTCATTCACAACTTCAAGTGTGCACCCCCTTATCC
>WNGS01039394.1:0-27552 GCA_020271785.1 Procambarus virginalis
AAAGATACATATGATTTATTAATGGTTTCCTATAGTCTAGTTAGTTTATAACAAATGGATATTAGAGTTTAACTCAAGCAAATGTAAAGGAATGAAGATAGATATAGGAAGCAGAAAGCCAGATACAGTACACAGTATTATTTGAGAGATGAAATCCTTCAAGAAGCCAACCCGTCCTCTTACAAATTACATCGCTCTTCGCTCATATGTCCAAATATCAAACATCGGCCAAATATCGACATAATTCAATATGGAAATTTTTTTTACAATTAAATTTTTGAATTTTGTTTTTCAACACAGCAAGTTTATGGGTCCTCTGGTATGTTAGAAGGGCAGGAAGTTCTCCTAAAATTTCAAAACGTCACGAAAACTGTTAATTGAAAGTTTCCTCTCCTAACCTAACACCCTAAGCCAGAGGACCCAAAACAGAAAACGAAACTGTACGTCACTTTCGTGAGCCGATTTCATTTTAAATTACGTTGATTTTTAGCCCGAGTGCGTGATAAATGACGTAATTTGCAAGAGGACGGGTTGAAGAAAAAGGGGAAGGAGAATGATCTGGGGGTTGATACCAGGCCAGACTTGCCCCCTGAAGCCCACATTAAGAGGATATAAGCGGTTTGGTTAGTCAACATAAGAACTGCTTTTAGAAACTTGTGTATGTTATCATTGAAAATTGTATACCAAGTATGTCAGGCCAGTCCTGGAGTATGCACTCCAGTGTGAAGTCCGTATCTAGTCAAGCACATGACTAAATTTAAAAAAGATCCAAGAAATGCCACTGAACTAGTACCCAAGCTGAGGAGTATGAGCTACAAGGTGAGACTATGGGAACTAAACCTCAAACCACTGGAAAAAAATACGAGTTAGGCGAGATAAAATCACATAAGAGATTCTCAGAGGAATTAGTAGGGCAGATAAAACAAGTTTATTTAACAAAGGTGGTACACACACAAAGGGACACAGGTGGAAATTAAGTGCCCAAATGAGCTATAGAGACATTTGAAGGAACTATTTTTTGAATCAGTAGCTAACAATGGAATGCACTAGGCAGTGATGTGGTAAAGACAGATGTCATACACAGCTTCAAATGCAGATATGAGAAAAGCCAATAGGCTCAGGAATCTGTACAACAGTTAATTGATTAATGAGAGGCTGTCAATCAAGGGCCTAAAGAGCCTAAGCTCAACCCAGCAAGCATAATTAAGGAATACAACCAAGCTGACATAAGAAAAAAAAAGTAAACATACCTCATAGAATAGATGGCTTCATTCTTGACTCACAGTCGGCAATCCTGGGTTCAGTTCCCTGGCAGACCAAAAACGGCTGGATAGTTTCCTTTCACCTAATGGTGCTGTTCATGAAAAAATAAATAAGGTCCCAGGAGTCAAGTAAATGTGAGGTTGCAATCTATACGAATGTAAACACTTAATTCATTCTATTCAAACAATTAAGTCTAAACATTAATTGTTATTGCTCAAGACCATTTACGACAGATTTCAAGTTTGTTCACTTACTAGCGTAAGGCTTTTGACACTGTGAACCACCAAAACCTTCTTCTTAAATTACATCATTATGGAGTCAGAGGACTCTCCCTGCAATACCTCAAATCTTACCTTACTGACAGACTCCAGTATGTTTCTGTGAACAATTCAATTTCTCCTACCCTACCCATCAACATTGGTGTTCCTCAGGGCAGTATACTTGGCCCTCTCCTCTTTCTCATCTACATTAATGACCTTCCAAATGCCTCCCAACACCTTAGACCAATTCTATTTGCTGACGACACAACCTTCATTTACTCCAGTCCTGACCCCCTTGCACTAAATGCCACAGTAAATACCGAGCTTAATAAAGTCCATCTTTGGCTAACTGCCAACAAACTCACCCTTAACATTGACAAAACTTTCTATATTCTGTTTGGCAATAAATCCTCTAACCAAATAAATCTCAAGATTAACAATACCCAAATTTGTAACAAATTAGATGGCAAATTCCTTGGCGTTCTCATTGATCACAAGCTTAATTTCCAGGGACACATTCTAAATATATCAAAAAAAGTTTCAAAAACTGTTGGCATTCTTTCTAAGATCAGATATTATGTACCCCGCCCTGCCCTGGTGACTCTCTATTACTCCCTCATCTATCCATATCTCAACTATGGTATTTGTGCTTGGGGTTCTACTACCCAAAATCATTTACGTCCTCTAATTACTCAACACAAAGCTGCTATTAGGACAATATCCAACTCTGGCCCCAGACATCACTCGGTACCCCTACTCAAATCTCTCAATATGTTAGACATTAAGTCACTGCACATTCTCTCATGTGTATTATACATATATAAAACGCTGAACTGTAATGCCAATCCTGACCTCAAAAGCTTCATTGAAAGCTGTAACAGAACCCATGAGCACCACACCAGAAATAAATACAGTTTTGATATTCCAAGAGTACGACTTAACCAAACTAGAAATGCTCTACAAATCAAGGGACCCAGAATGTGGAATGACCTTCCCAACCATGTTAAAGACTGTACCTCTCTCAACCAGTTTAAGATTAAAACTAAACACTACCTGATAAACTCCCTGTAACCTACCTTACCCCTCTATTGTCAACCCATGTCTTATTTTTTTTTTATTCAACGCTGTTTGTCTACATATTGTATTTGTGCTGCTTTTCAGTCATGTTCCCCCTTTTTTTGTACCTTTATTTGTATCTGTTCTCAAAACATTTTATTCTTTTTGTTCAATTAGTATTAAGTTTTAGATATTAATGTTTTCTTGCCCGAAGCGCATTGCGTAATAGTGGCTTTAGGCATTGTATGTACTAGCTCTATCTATAAATCGATCCACTTATGTAAAATCTCTCTATGTATGTACCTTTCCTGAATAAACATATTTATTTATTTATTTACTATTTTTTGTCTTTTACTGTCCACAAGCGTCAGAGACCAACTTCACTGTTGTTGTTGCTGCTGACTTAAGGGCGACGACGAAACTAGACGTATGCACACTGCTGAACTTTAATTCCAGTATGAAAACAAAGTCAGACGGCAAATGAAAACCGTCAAGTGGCGCTGCTCACCGGAATACCCTTTGCAGTGCAGGTGTACCAGGCGTCGCAACCACTCGGGCAGTTGAATATTACTGCCTTAAGGCAAAACGTAACCCAGTGGACAAGAAAAGCAAAACATTACCTGGCGACCTCTAAGCAGCCGCACAGCGAAATGCATAAACCTTCCTGTGACGAACATAAACAAAGATTCTGACGAGGAAACGAACCTAAACCTAAGTTTAGCTTATATAAATTTATTTATTTATTTATTTATTTACAAGTACAATGGGTATGTGAGGTTACATAATTTATTAATTAATTTATATATACAAGAGTTAGTTTAGTTCATTTATTATGCACCCCATACCCATCTTTATTTATTTATTTATTTATTCATATACAAGAAGGTACATTGGGAATGTGAGAATATATATTTCTGATCAGGGGAAGGAAGACACAAACAGTATGGGGCGTAAATTTATTAATACAGTATAAATAATTCTGCAGAGTAAGACAGGCTTCTAAGTAGGTCTTAACAAATGTACAACATAGCCGTGGCTAACTCAAAGTACACGAAACAACTTAAAATGTACACCCGCTGTAAAATAAAAGTAATCTTGTAGCCTAGTAACAAACTCTGCAGAAAACTAATGGCCTATTGTCTAGAATTAGCAGTGAGGCGAATGTAACAAATCTAAGTATAACAGTCAGGACACCATAAGTGAACAACATAACATAATGGAAACCCTAGCTGGAAATAAACAGGCGGCAGAAAATTACATTTTGACTGGGAAAGCCTGATATGAATTTGGAGAAGAAAATAACCCCAGGCCAGAGGCCGAGCCGCCAAGGAATAAGGAGAAAGAATTTCCTAAATAACCCCAGGCCAGAGGCCGACTTAAGGTAGGGCTTACTAGTAGAATGGCAGTAAAGTCAAAGTAGTAGCTGCGGACAGCGGAACAGATTGGGGACGGGCGCTGCACCCCCACCCCGCAGGGGCCAGCAGGCCGGACCCCACCCCCGAAGGGCGAGTGCCCGCTGGCCGCGAGGGAAAACCCCCAAGGGGCAGAGCAACTATGCTACCGAACTGGGAAGGAAAGGAGGAGAGACTGGAGGAGCTCGCACGTCTCCTCGACTTATGCCCCTGGCCCTTGGTCGACGGTTGGGGAAGGGGGGGGGGCGGCTGTAGCAGCCGTGGCAGGGTCGGCCTCGGTGGTCCCCATGCCCAGAAGGCTTGTGTCAGGAGAGGGCATCCGAGCCTGCGCGAAGGCGCCTGAAGCGTCGTCCAATCGTCTGCCGAAAGGGGGTGGAGGCTGCGTCGCTGTGCCACCCCCCACTTTGCCGGCAGGGGGCCTCTGGGAAATGTAGTCGCCGTCCACATCAGAGCCCCCCGAGGAGGCCCCCGAGGAGGGGGAGGCGAAACGGGCGGGTTTCGTCCTGGCCCAGGCCGGCTGCGTCCTCACACCACTGCGCTGTTGTCCTCGCACGCCGCCGCCCGAGCCCTCTTCCGTGTTGCAGTTGCTGCGTGATCCGGCTTCTCGCCACTGCGGAAAATGAAAAAGTAAGCATCGGTAGGACTAACAGGAAAAAGCAGGCAGGGAAACCCAGCTGCTGCACCAGCAACCGTCACATACACCAGTAGACAAAAGCAAAGGTAAAGTTAATTGACCATAGTGAGTGAAAATACCGGACAGATAGCCAAAGCTATCGTAATAAAACCAATGTAATAAAGCTGTCAGTTAAATAGATTAAGAGAGTAATATTCATGTAAGATTGAACAGTATTATTCATGTTAGTTTGGTTATATTAAGACCGTATTATTTATTGTATAGTTTGATTATATTAAGACAGTATTAATCGTGGTATAGTTTGGAAGAATTCAAACAATTAATCTCGAAAGTGAAAAGCAAAATTATTTGAGTATCCCACTAGAAATGGACACTGCTTTAACACTGCAACAGTATTATTAAGTAAATACGTATTGCTTAAGTAAATTTAAGCTGAACAAATAAAGAGTAAACAGTGATAATCATGGATAACTTGGGTAGATTAAAGCAGGACTATACAAGGTATAGGAAGGGTAGGATAAACAGTAATAATGCAAGGTATAGTTTGGATAGATTAAAACTAATGTCCATGGGATAGAATGGATAATTAAAACAGTACGTATCCATGGAATAGTTGGTCTGGATTAAAACAATAATAGTCTCAAAAGTGAAACAAATTAACTGCGTATCCCACAGCAATGTACACTGCTTTAACTCTGCAACTGGATTAGTAAGTAAATACAGGGCATAACTGAAAGCTGAACAATGTAATAAATTAATTTAGGAAAACTTAAATAAATGATAACATGTTGTAGCCCACCCAAGCCGACAGACCGCTCTACGTCCTGCGCCTACCCTGTAGGAGTAGAACAGAACAGTGAGAACGGGAGGGGAATAATATATTCTAATAATAGCATAAGACCGTAATATAATGTACTTGATATAAGATGAACAAACGAAAGAAATAGTGATAAACATGGGAAGATTAGTTGGCTTAAAGCGGGATTAATCAAGGGATAGGATGGTAGGTTAAATAGTAATAGTGCATGGTAAGGTTTGGATAGAGTAAACTGAAAAGTTCAAGGGATGGAATGGCTAATAAACAGTAATAAACAAGGGAGAATGGCTAGCCTAAAGCAATAATATTCTCAAAAGTGCAACAAAAGACAAAAGTCTGTGACGAACAAGCGGGGCTGAGCCAGCCAGACAAGCAGCTGTGACGAACGAGCTGGGCTACATCAGCCAGACAAACGTCTGGGACGAACGAGCTGGGCTACACCAGCCAGACAAACGTCTGGGACGAACGAGCTGGGCTACACCAGCCAGACAAACGTCTGGGACGAACGAGCTGGGCTACACCAGCCAGACAAACGTCTGGGACGAACGAGCTGGGCTACACCAGCCAGACAAACGTCTGGGACGAACGAGCTGGGCTACACCAGCAGAGTGCCAGTACATTACCTGGTGAGTTACTGAGAGTGCCAGTACATTACCTGGTGAGTTACTGAGAGTGCCAGTACATTACCTGGTGAGTTACTGAGAGTGCCAGTACATTACCTGGTGAGTTACTGAGCGTCAGTACATTAGCTGGTGAGTTAAAAGAGTGCCATGATATTACCTGGTGAGTTACTGAGAGTGGCAGTACATTACCTGGTGAGTTACTGAGAGTGGCAGTACATTACCTGGTGAGTTACTGAGAGTGGCAGTACATTACCTGGTGAGTTACTGAGAGTGGCAGTACATTACCTGGTGAGTTACTGAGTGGCAGTACATTACCTGGTGAGTTACTGAGAGTGGCAGTACATTACCTGGTGAGTTACTGAGAGTGGCAGTACATTACCTGGTGAGTTACTGAGAGTGGCAGTACATTACCTGGTGAGTTACTGAGAGTGGCAGTACATTACCTGGTGAGTTACTGAGTGGCAGTACATTACCTGGTGAGTTACTGAGGGTGCCAGTACATTCCTGGTGAGTTACTGAGAGCCAGTACAGTACCTGGTGAGTTACTGAGAGTGCCAGTACATTACCTGGTGAGTTACTGAGAGTGCCAGTACATTATCTGGTGAGTTACTGAGAGTGCAATGATATTACTGGTGAGTTACTGAGAGTGGCAGTACATTACCTGGTGAGTTACTGAGAGTGGTAGTACATTACCTGGTGAGTACTGAGAGGGCTACACCAGCCAGACAAACGTCTGGACGAACGAGCTGGGCTACACCAGCCAGACAAACGTCTGGGACGAACGAGCTGGGCTACACCAGCCAGACAAACGTCTGGGACGAACGAGCTGGGCTACACCAGCCAGACAAACATCTGGGACGAACGAGCTGGGCTACACCAGCCAGACAAAATCTGAGGCGAACGAGCTGGGCTACGCCAGCCTGACAAACGTCTGGGACGAACGAGCTGGGCTACACGAGCCAGGAAACAACTGGGACGAACAGGCTGTGCGGCGCCAAACAGCCAAACGAATAGGACGAACAGGCTGGGCTACACCAGCCAGACAAACGTCTAGGACGAACAGGCTGGGCTACACCAGCCGGACAAAAGACTAGGTAAGAACAGGCTGGGCTACACCAGCCAAACAAACGTGTAGGGACGAACAGGCTGGGCTACACCAGCCGGACAAACGTGTAGGACGAACAGGCTGGGCTACACCAGCCAGACAAACGTGTAGGACGAACAGGCTGGGCTACACCAGCCAGACAAACGTGTAGGTACGAACAGGCTGGGCTACACCAGCCAGACAAACGTGAAGGTACGAACAGGCTGGGCTACACCAGCCAGACAAACGTCTAGGACGAACAGGCTGAGCTACACCCGCCGGACACCCGTCTGGGGACGAACAGGCTGGCTACACCAGCCAGACAAACGTCTAGGACGCACAGGCTGGGCTACACCAGCCAGACAAACGTGAAGTTACGAACAGGCTGGGCTACACCGGCGAGACAAACGTGTAGCTACGAACAGGCTGGGCTACACCAGCCAGAAAAACGTCTAGGACGAACAGGCTGAGCTACACCAGCCAGACAAACGTCTGGGGACGAACAGGCTGGGCTACACCAGCCAGACAAACGTCTAGGACGCACAGGCTGGGCTACACCAGCCAGACAAACGTCTAGGACGAACAGGCTGGGCTACACCAGCCAGACAAACGTCTAGGACGAACAGGCTGGGCTACACCAGCCAGACAAACGTCTAGGTACGAACAGGCTGGGCTACACCAGCCAGCCAAACTTCTAGGGAGGAACAAGCTGGGCTACACCAGCCAGACAAACGTCTAAGGACGAACTGGCTGGGCTACAAGCCAGACAAACGTAGGGGCCAACAGGCTGGGCTACACCAGCCANCTACACCAGCCAGACAAACGTGTAGGTACGAACAGGCTGGGCTACACCAGCCAGACAAACGTCTAGGACGAACAGGCTGAGCTACACCAGCCAGACACCCGTCTGGGGACGAACAGGCTGGGCTACACCAGCCAGACAAACGTCTAGGACGCACAGGCTGGGCTACACCAGCCAGCAAACGTGAAGTTACGAACAGGCTGGGCTACACCGGCGAGACAAACGTGTAGCTACGAACAGGCTGGGCTACACCAGCCAGATAAACGTCTAGGACGTACAGGCTGAGCTACACCAGCCAGACAAACGTCTGGGGACGAACAGGCTGGGCTACACCAGCCAGACAAACGTCTAGGACGCACAGGCTGGGCTACACCAGCCAGACAAACGTCTAGGACGCACAGGCTGGGCTACACCAGCCAGACAAACGTCTAGGACGAACAGGCTGGGCTACACCAGCCAGACAAACGTCTAGGACGAACAGGCTGGGCTACACCAGCCAGACAAACGTCTAGGTACGAACAGGCTGGGCTACACCAGCCAGTCAAACTTCTAGGGAGGAACAAGCTGGGCTACACCAGCCAGACAAACGTCTAAGGACGAACTGGCTGGGCTACACCAGCCAGACAAACGTATAAGTCGAACAGGCTGGGCTACACCAGCCAGGCAAACGTCTAGGGACGAACAGGCTGGGCTACACCAGCCAGGCAAACGTCTAGGGACGAACAGGCTGGGCTACACCAGCCAACCTTGGCATGGGCCCCTAGGGTCGGTCCCTAGGGACAAAGACGACTAATAACCCGGCCAGGAGGCGTCACCACCAAGGGTGACGCCAGGACGCTCGCAGGGAGCCTGGCCGGACACGCACGACGAGGAACGCGTCACGAACCCTGGCCCCTAGGGACAAGCCTAGGAGACGCAACAGACCGGGTTCCAGGGAAGACGCCTGGGAGGGGGGGGGAGTAAACGAAAAGCATCCCTGGGGCGAGTGCTCTAGAGCGCCAAGCCACGTGGGCGCCGCCTACCGGGCAAGGGCCCCAGGGCGCAGGTCCACAGAAACCAGCCACGTGACGTCGCCACAGAGGGCGGTGCCAGACCACAGAGGGGGCCTGGCCGTGCACGCACGACCAGGCGCGGGCGAAACATGGCCCCTAGGGCAAGCCTAGGGGCACAGCAAACCGGGCTCCCGATAAACGCCTGGGAGGGCCCACCTGGGACGAATGCTCCACCGAGCGTACATTAGGGCCCGGGCCCCAGGGGCACAGGACCACCGAAACCTGGCCACGAGAGACGCCGCAGACAAGCAGCACACCATTCCCGACCTGGAGGCGCACCTGCAACCCCAGGCAGGCAAACAGGCGGGATGCCCAGGGAACTAGCTAAGGCGGTACGAACGGGCCGCGAGGGACGGCGCAACCACACGCCAGCACTGGGGAAAGTCCTGACTAACTTGAACAGGAAACTCTTTTACCTTAAGGTTTGCTGAGTACGACAGGGAGCCCCTGCCGGATCAGGGAAAGTCAGAGCTGGGACCATGGTAGCGGGGATGGGGTCCATTTGCTTGAGATGCAGTATAGAGTACTGGCCCACGTGTCGATGAGGCGCGGCGCTGAGCGTGGAGTCCGCGTCTTGAGTCGCGGACGGTGACGGGAGCGGAGTGAGAGAGAAACCTCCCATTCCGCGCTATTTATGCCACCCAGACTGTCCGCACCGCGCCTTGCGGAACGCGGTGCGCAATTGTCTTCCTTCCCCATCAGAAATTCCACCGCCTTTCGTTCAAAAGGCAGTGGCCATATATAATGTATATATATATGTACATGTATGTATGAGGGTGTGTACATGTGTATACAACATTGATAATTTTGTAACTAGCGTCAAACATTGTTATTTGCTTAGCTAAACGAACTAGAGGGTTCAGTTCCTGAACCGATTATGTGCCTCTGTATCCTTTACACCACCGCCCACGGGATGGGTATGGGGTGCATAATAAAGAAAGAAATTGAATCATCGAACCCTACAGG
Organism: Procambarus virginalis; assembly: GCA_020271785.1. Lineage (NCBI taxonomy): Eukaryota > Metazoa > Arthropoda > Malacostraca > Decapoda > Cambaridae > Procambarus > Procambarus virginalis. Next base: position 9,970 of record WNGS01039394.1, read on the forward strand.
CTCTGTGATATATTGTTTAATTAATTGAGATTCACAAATAAAGCTTATAATTGTATATGTAATCAAAAAGGCAGAGTTTAGTTTAGTTCATTTATTATGCACCTCATACCCATCCTATGGGCGATAGTGGAGTGTTACAGAGGCACATAATGGGCTCAGGGACTGAGCCCCACAATTCATATAGCCAAGCAAGTTATAATCTTGATGAGCTAGTTACAAAAGTCAATGCACATCGTCACATCAACAATGGGCTCGAGACCGACCATAAGTACAGTTTATAATTTAAACAACTGACATATATGGAGGGCTAGTGTCACAATTGATATGTTTATCCTACACATAACCCGCTCTTCCCCCATCCAATGGGCAGCGGTGGATAGGTTACAATCAAGTCGTTTTTTGCGTTTTATTCAGATTAGATCTTATTGGGTGAGGAAAGATATTCATATTTTAAAGAAGGCTTCTTGGCTGATGCTCTCCATTGATGGAAAATATACAACCATTTGAAAATCAATGTTAGTTTGATCTAGATATTGTAATTAACGAAAGTATTTAAGTCATCAGAAAGGTAGAAATATAGGCTACATTTAAAATCCTTTGTCATAAATATAACTGAAGTGAAAACGAAGATATATGCGTTTTGATAGTTACTTGATGGCTAGCTCTGAGAGTGTGAAGCCCTGCACACCAGCCAATAAATTGTATAATTAGTTTCCATATATTTTAATTAACCTTAAAAATCTATATGTCAGAAGAAAGGAAGATGTAGCCGTTAATGTAACAGCATTTAAAAATATATATCTCTTAAGTTAAATAAATAATACCACCCTATCGCCGGTGTCCGGACACATGAAAACTACCTGTAGGTATCAGTATCCAGCCAGGCGGGAATCACAGGCTGCACAATACTGATAAATTATGTAATTATTATTATTCACATCTTTATTGACAAAATTAATTACAATTTTGCCTAATCTGAGGATTTCAATTAAGTCCTATTAAAGTGAGGATAATGCTGGTATTCACTGACACGCAGGACAGAGCGTCATACACAAGACAATAGGTCTAAACTGGCACATATATATATCATGTTTACAATCAATGTTTTAATGTATGAATATGTGATAACAACTTTCTATTGTGCACTGCCACACAGGGGCAGGGATGGGTTCGTAAGTGATGCAGCTTGAAAGTAATTTAAATAAAATTGTTCTTCATTCTTTAAAATGGACAAGCAAATTTTGGATAAATTGTTAGAATGTCGTCCAGAACACCTGAGTCAATGAAATAGTTACACAGTTGGTGGTACAATAGTCCAGGAGGTCTAAAATCTTTTACGGTTTCACATTCAACAATATAGTGTTCTAGTGAATGCATTAGAGGTTTATCAAAGAGTTTACAATCTGAATATTCTGCCACATCTGGCAGGTTAGTGAAGCTGAGCCACTGCCAGAAATTTTGTAATGCATTACTTGTGGTCGATCTCGAACCCATTTATGATGTGACGACTTATATTGAATTTTGTAACTAGCTCATCAAGATTGTAACTTGCTTAGCTAAATGAATTGTGGGGTTCGGTCCAATCATTTTCTTTCTTTATTATGCACCCCATACCCATCCCGTGGGCGGTGGTGTAAAGGATTACAGAGGCACATATAATCGGTTCAGGAACTGAACCCTCTAGTTCGTTTAGCTAAGCAAATAATCTTTTGACGCTAGTCACAAAATTATTAATGTTATATATACATGTACACATACATATACATACATGTACATATACATACATATACATATATACGTACACATACATATTTAATCACCCACACAAATACACACATCAGTAATCTTTTGTGTCACAAGTGATTCAACAAGAGGCTCACAACAGTCACTATACAAGGCACTTTACATCTATGATGAGTCATACAGTTACTTGTCTTACTCCACACCCACCCAACTGGGCGCCAGCTTTACAGTCATGTGCATGCATTACCTACAGTAAGCAAATTTTGGATACTTCGCTAAGATTTCGGCCAGCACATCATTATGAATGAAGTACTTACACATTTCTTGGACACTATTGATGGTGTTATCTCTAAATTCCGTGATTTTTTTTCACATTCCATTAAATAATGACGCAAAGTATGCGAATAGTTCAGCTGACAGAGCTTACATATAGTCAAATCTACATCAGCAGATGTTACAAACTCCCAGAGGTACTTGTAGCCGAGCCTAAGCCTAGCAGTGGTAACATCTAGAAGTCTGTTAACATTATCGGATGACCCATAGACGTGCGGTTCTTCCTGCATAATAGAATGATGATAGATGGAGTAACTGGTGTGAATTTCACTTTGCCTCAAGTCTCCGAAATTTAGTTGATGTTCCCGGAATATTACTGCCTTCAGGCTGCTCAAAGGCAGTTCAAGTTGGTAATTAATTCCCTCTTTACGAGCAAAAGTCTTGGTCAACTCATCAGTTCTATCATGCATTCGGAGACCAATATGGGAAGGAATCCACAGGAGACAAACTTTGACTCCATCATTGATTATTTCATTATATCTGTGTCTAGCTTCAGAGATAAGCACGTCACAGTTATGCCTGTTGTGTATTAAAATGACTACATTTTTATGTTAATTTCTTTTTGTAAATGATGATGATAAAGTTCAATAAATGTAAGTAAGTAATTATCAAAGAAGGCACCAAGCCGGGAAGGATATGTAGCAACATCAAATAAAGGTATTATTTAAATTTTATAGGAAAACGTTAAATCCTAAATATATCTTTATTCCTATACTTGAAATATTGTATACTCTCTCTCCATCGTACTTCTGCACCTGCTGGCAAGTGGTGCGGTGCGATGTGCAGGTGGTGTTCATTACTAGGTGAGCTGGCAGGTGGTGTTCACTGCTAGATGACCTGCTGTTCACCTAGCAGTAATTAGGTACCTGGGAGCTAGTTAATTGTTGTGGGGATGTATATCCAGAGGCACTGTATACAGTCCCAGTAGTACAGTTGTGTTCGTTCTCGACACACAATCGATAATTCCGCGTTCGAATCCTGGACGGGACAGAAATGTTTGGGTACATTTCCTTTCACGTAATGCGACTATTCACCTGGCAGTAAGTAGGTACTCAGCTTATTGTGGGGTTGCATCCTGGGCGAGGTTAGTAATTTGACCTTAGGGATGACCTTGATAAAAGCCTAACGTGTATGAATATACTGTGGCTTCCTGTCACCCAACACAATTAATTATTATACATTATAATATTATGGTTTATAATTAAGTTCTTATAGGAGCGATCCTGCGTCATAATTAACATACGTCTATCTTTACCTCCACATTTTATAAGTTAATTTCTGTCTGTATATGATGATGATTATATACAATTAAGGTAGCACTGCAACTTTACAGGAAATTGTTAAATCCAAAATGTATCTTGGTTCTTATACTTGAGATATTGCTACAATTAACGTTTGAAAACAAAGTTTATATCTATTTAAAATATAAAACATTTACGTTTATCAACGTATCTCTCTGAATTACATAATTTTTCGGAATTGTGAAGCCTGTATTGCCCGCCTGGCAGAACACTGATGCATTGGAAGTTTTCATGTGTCCGGACACCGGCGATGGTGTCGTATTGGCTATTTATTTAACCATATCTTGGCTTTCATTTAAGATATATTTTCCTTGAAATGTAGTCACAGTATCGACTACATCTGTGATTATGGCGACATATAAACCTTTAATGTTACTTTGCATATATGCAAATGAATTACACAATTGATTGGCTTGTTTGCAGGCCTTCACACTCCCGGAGGTAGCCATCACGTAACTATAAAAAGGCATATATCTTCACTTTCACTTCAGTTATATTTAGGCTAAAGTATTAACATGCAGCTTACATGCCTATCTTTATTATGACAGAAAACTTCGTTTATTACAATGTCTACATTAGATTAACATTGATCTTCGAAAGATCATAGTTCCCATCGATAGGGAGAGCGTCGGCCAAGAAACCTTCTTTAAAATATGGATATTTTTCCTCTCTAATAAGATATAATCTCTATGATGGATTCACAAAAAACTATTTTATCTCTGCCTTTCTGATAACATATACAAATATACGTTTTATTTGTGAATCTCTATTAATTAAGCAATATATCTGAGAGCGTGTAGGATTCGGTGTCCAATGAACGAAAAGGACATGGATAGTTTAAGTAGCGAACGCATACAAACGAATAACGTAAGTATCTATATAACAAAATTATTGTCCTGTAGAGTTGATTTAACTTCCATACACATTTTTTTAAATAAATATTAAATGTTTTGTGGCTATTTATGAAAGATATTATTACAAATATCCTTTCTACTTGTTAATATAAATATTTAAATTTGCGACAATTTGAACAAAGAAGTGCGACCACTGGATCATTGTGTACAGGAGGCTGATATGGTAGCAAACACTCTCCAGGCGACCATATATCTTGGATAAGTCGCTCCACAATTTTGTCGCTTGGACCGTCGACTTCCTATGGCGTCACCTCTCACATATTTACTTCTAATTTCGATATGAAATTACATTATTTCAGCGTAAAAATAGGTTTGATCATGTTCTACGTGCAGCACCAACATTACAGTAAGTAAATATATCATATTTCTTCATTACTTACGTAATGCTAGGAGGATTTGGGTACATTTGGGTAGATTTGGGTAGATTTGGGTAATTCTACGGACCGAGACGAAAGAAACTGAACAGACATTCGACAGTCAAGTGATGGAGTGCAAGGGGACAGAGACAATTCTATAACCAATGTTCCAGCGATGTGTAAATATTTCATTCAAAATGATCTGCTACCAGAAATTTTAGCCAAATATCCCCAGTTTGCTAACTGTAGGTAGTAACTGAGTGATTGTAACCTATCCACCGCTGCCCACTGGATGGGGGGCGGTGTGCAGGACAAACATATAAATTGTGACACTAGCTCTCCACATATGTCAGTTGCTTAATTTAGAACCTGTACTTGAGGTCGATCTCGAACCCATTGTTGATGTGACGACTTATATTGAATTTTGTAACTAGCTCATCAAGATTGTAACTTGCTTAGCTAAATGAATTGTGGGGTTCAGTCCCTGAGCCCATTATGTGCCTCTGTAACCCTTTCCACTACCGCCCACAAGATGGGTATGGGGTGCATAATAAATGAACTAAAACTAAAAAAAAACTGGTTAATGACTTAGGTTTAAGTTAGGTTTTTTAATTAAACCAGCCAGAATGAGTGAAGCCATGAAGGGCATTTTTATTAATTAAAGCACCCAAATATTGGGTGCTTCAGGTGTTGTTCCCTCTTGGATGATCTTGTACCTCTCTGTCTCACACCTGTAAGAATGAGTGATATGGTTAAGGGAAAACAAAGTGCAGGCAAGGCAATGGAGGCCACTCTTATTTTTGGGTGATAGGTGCTTCTCTTCAATAGTGTACTTGTTAGGATCCTGTAATATATAAACTATTTAATGGGGTTTAAGACATTTACAAATTTGCCTGAGCCTGAATACTAAAGAAATTAGAATAAATAAATAATGAAAGTTTTCGTTAAAAGTTCAAATGTAAAACACACCAGTACAGTATATGAAAACCATGGAATTGTATACCTGTGAAAGTCGTAAATAGGAAGACTTTACTCAAGTATAAAATTCTGCTGGATAAATGTTTATGAAGAACTGAATTGCAACACACATTTAGGCTGTTAGCTTACCTTGCTTAGATATGAAAGGAAAATTCCACATAACAACTCTTTAGTATGTTCGGTTAAAATCTTAGGGCTAGGACAATAAAATTAGAGAAATTAAGTAAGAGAAATTAGTAAGGGAAATTAGGTAAAATTTATTATACTTAACTTTTATATCATCAGTTTAGTAGTAAATCTTATCATCATCATCTTCACTGTCACAAAGCTCCAGGTAGGACTCAGAATCTCAATTTCCATCTCTCTGGCCTATTTGAAAATATAAAATTTAATGAACAAATCACATTAACCGTGATGAGTGGTTCGAACCTATGGGCTTGGCATTCCCAGATGCTTGCTGTAGTCGAATGCGCCACAACATGGTCAAAAGAATTGCAACCTAGGGTACTAATGCACCCACAATTCAATTTTTGTTTATTAAGCACCCCCCATACCCATTCCATGGGCGGTTGTGCATGCAGTTTCCTGTGCACTTGGTCTATGTCCTCCAGTAGCTCTACCTCTGATGGCCCTTTCAATACACATAGAATTCATATTATTGTGATATATCAATACACGGAGAAAGACATTGAAATGGGGGCATCAAAGGCAGAACTACTGAATGACAGAGACCAAGTTCATGGGGGAATTGTGTGAAACCTGGTTTGGCTTTAGTGGAAGCCTTGGGATCTTTGTGGGTGCAGTAGTACTCCAAGTTGCAATTCATTTGACCATGTTGTGGCGCAGTGGACTAGAGCATGCATCTGAGAACACTCAGTGCATGGGGTTCAAACCCTCATCACAGTTCCCGTGATATATCACGATACTGTGATTTATCTGTGTACACATTTGATATTACTTGGAATCATACATTTAGGTTAATTAAATTAAATACTATATACTTTATTCAAATTAACCTTATTGTTATAATGAAAAAGTTCAAGCAGTTAATTCAAGGAAATGGTCGCTAATTTATAATGGAAAATATATGTAGTACATGATCTGAACACATAACTAACCTATAAATGCATTATAATACCTTTCACATATAAATGCATTATAATAAGTTTCAAAATAAATAAAATAAATATATATTATTTTTAGTACCTTTCTGAGTCGAGTAACTAATGCACGAGCCAGTCCATCAATTTTCCGATGGTTCCAATAGACTGCACCCTCTGTGAGTTCTTCTGTTCTTTCTGAGAAAAATATTTATAGCAATTAATGAACTTCTTGAAGAGCAAAGATTAATAACAGTTTCATAACATACCTTTACTCACCAAGACCAACTCAAGTTTGACAAATATGTTTTCATTCTTTTATTGATTCTTTGAGGGAGTTGATACTTATTGAATACAAATCTCATTATACTGATTACAGGGCAAGTAAAAAATCTAAAACTTGATCAGATGAACAAATACTGTACCAGCTTTCAGCATGTTTTTAGTTGTAGAGTTGTATGGTGAGAGGTATGCAAACACTTGCTCTGCCTCTTCCCCTAAAGTCAGGCCACTTCCTTCTTGCCACCGCCCTCCATACAATACCTTTAACATAAAAGTATACAGTAAAAAAAATCAAATTACTCTACAAAAGTTAAAAGCCACCTACTATATTAAATGATACGTATATCATTAATCTTAAACAATCAGAAATCTTAAATTTTTTTACACAAACTGTACTTATTAAATTTAATGTAATTAGTATACATAAATGTATACATTAGTATACATAAATGTAATGTTATATTTTTATTTACCTGACAATACCAAGCATGTCCTTTTGCATGTAGGACTCCTAAAAATGGCTTTGCTTGACCAATGTACTCACCTAATTGTACTCACCTAATTGTGCTTGCGGGGGTTGAGCTTTGGCTCTTTGGCCCCGCCTCTCAACTGTCAATCAACAGGTGTACAGATTCCTGAGCCTACTGGGCTCTATCATATCTACACTTGAAACTGTGTATGGAGTCAGCCTCCACCACATCACTTCCTAGTGCATTCCATTTATTAACTACTCTGACACTGAAAAAATTCTTTCTAACGTCTCTGTGGCTCATCTGGGTACTAAGTTTCCACCTGTGTCCCCTTGTTCGTGTCCCACCCGTGGTGAAGAGTTTCTCTTTGTCCGCCCTGTCAATTCCCCTGAGAATTTTGTAGGTGGTTATCATGTCTCCCCTTACTCTTCTGTTTTCCAGGGATGTGAGGTTCAGCTCCTTTAGCCTTTCCTCGTAGCTCAATCCTCTCAGTTCCGGGACGAGCCTGGTGGCATACCGCTGAATCTTCTCTAACTTTGTCTTGTGTTTAACTAGGTATGGACTCCAGGCTGGAGCTGCATACTCCAGGATTGGTCTTACATAAGTGGTATACAGGGTTCTGAAAGATTCCTTACACAAATTTCTAAAGGCAGTTCTTATGTTGGCCAGTCTAGCATATGCCGCTGATGATATTCTTTTGATGTGGGCTTCTGGGGACAGGTTCGGTGTGATATCAACCCCCAGATCTTTCTCTCTATTTGACTCTTGTAGGATTTCCCCTCCCAAATGATACCTTGTGTTCAGCCTCCTGCTCCCTTCTCCTAATTTCATCACCTTACACTTTCCCGAGTTGAACTTTAGCAGCCATTTTCTAGACCATTCCTCCAGTTTATCCAGGTCATCCTGTAGTCTCTGTCTATCTTCATCCGTCTTGATTCTTCTCATAATTTTTGCATCATCAGCAAACATTGAGAGGAATGAGTCTATACCCTCCGGAAGATCGTTCACATATATTAGAAACAGGATGGGTCCAAGTACTGAGCCCTGTGGGACTCCGCTGGTGACATCTCGCCACTCTGATGTCTCCCCCCTCACCGTTACTCGCTGTTTCCTGTTGCTTAAGTACTCCCTTATCCACTGGAGCACCTTCCCTTTTACTCCTGCCTGTTGCTCCAACTTTTTTAACAGCCTTTTGTGCGGTACTGTGTCAAAGGCTTTTTGGCAATCCAGGAAAATGCAGTCGGCCCACCCTTCTCTTTCCTGCCTAATTTTTGTTGCTTGGTCATAAAATTCTATTAAACCTGTGAGGCACGATTTACCATCCCTGAACCCATGTTGGTGGTGCGTTACAAAGTTATTTCCCTCTAGATGCTCTACGAGCCTTTTCCTCACGATCTTCTCCATTACCTTGCATGGTATACAAGTTAAGGAAACTGGCCTGTAATTCAGTGCCTCTTGCCTGTCACCCTTCTTGTATATTGGGACCACGTTAGCTGTCTTCCAACTTTCTGGTAAGTCTCCTGTTTCCAGTGACCTGTTATACACCATAGAGAGTGGCACACTTAGTGCTTCTGCACCTTCCTTTAGTATCCATGGTGAGATTCTGTCAGGCCCAACAGCCTTTGTCACATCCAGCTCCAGCAGACACCTTTTGACCTCATCACTGGTGAGGTCAAATTCCTCCAAGGTTGCTTGGTTTGCCACCTCCTCATTTAGTGCAGGGGCTTCTCCTTGTTCTATTGTGAAGACCTCCTGGAATCTCTTGTTGAGTTCTTCACACACCTCCTTGTCATTCTCTGTGTATCTGTTCTCCGCTTTTCGCAGCTTCATCACTTGTTCTTTCACTGCTGTTTTCCTCCTGATGTGGCTGTGGAGCAGCTTTGGTTGGGTCTTGGCTTTACTCGCGATGTCATTTTCAAACTGTCTCTCTGCTTCTCTCCTCACTCTGAGGTACTCATTTCTGGCCCTCTGGTATCTCCCCCTGCTCTCTGGTGTTCTGTTATTTCTGTAATTTCTCCATGTTCTTTTACTCAGTTGCTTCGCTACCTGCATTCCTGGTTGAACCATGGGTTTTTCTGTTGTTTTTCGTTTTTCTCCTTTTGGACAGGGATAAACCTGTCTGCAGCTTCCTGGCACTTCTGGGTGACAAAATCCATCATGACCTGCACATTCTTGTCTCTAAGTTCTGTTTCCCATGGTATTCCTCTGAGGAAGCTCCTCATCTCTTCATATTTTCCTCTTCGGTAATTCAGTCTTTTTCCCTCCACTCCCATCCTTGGATAGGTTATCCCTACCTCCACCAAGTACTCAAAGGTCAGTACACTGTGGTCACTCATTCCTATGGGGGCTTCCACTTTGACTTCCCTTATTTCTGACTCATTCAGGGTGAATATCAAGTCGAGTCTAGCTGGTTCATCATTGCCTCTCACTCTTGTGGGTTCCTTGACATGCTGGCTCAGAAAATTCCTTGTTGCCACTTCCAAGAGTTTAGCTCTCCACGTATCTGCACCACCATGTGGGTCCCCATTCTCCCAGTCTATCTTTCCATGGTTGAAATCGCCCATGATTAAGAGTCTGGAGCCATTCCTGCAGGCAACTGAAGCTGCTCTCTCTATTATATTAATGGTTGCCATGTTGTTCCTATCAAACTCCTGTCTTGGTCTTCTGTCATTTAGGGGAGGGTTGTACATGACTGCCACTATTATCTTAGGTCCACCCATTGTTATAGTTCCTGTTATGTAATCTCTGAATCCGTCACAGCCCGGAATTTCCATCTCATCAAAACTCCAGTCCTTCCTTATCAGCAGGGCCACTCCTCCACCTCCTCAATGTGAAAATGTGATTGTTTCTGAGCCACAGTTAAGGCCCATGGCCAATATTTGCAAATTATGTCTTGACAAATAAACTTTACATATTTGAAATACATAATTTGCAAATAGTGGGCATAACTGTACAACTCTCCTTGATACATATTCAAGGTGTGGAGGATAATACCATGTCGACAGGAGGCCATGCTGATTCCTGTTTCATCCAAACTTTGGAATGAAAGAGGCTTATTTTGAGCAGCTTTCCATGCAGACGCTCCACACATGTGCTTACTCTGTTAAACAAAAATATTTATAGTAACTAAATATCCAGTTGGTGAGCATGATTATAATTATGTAGGACGGGTAGAAGGTAGAGATTATTTTGCGCGAAAGGCATTGTTGTTGCACATAAGAATTTCTATGGGCTATATTTCCTTATTTAATATATATAAACTATAATGAAAAATACAAAAATGGCCACCAGATGTTACAGTCACCAAACAGTTATTAGGTAAAATTGAAGGTTTCTCAATATATATAATAAAACTCACCTTAGTTTTCAAGCTCTGAATAGTGCCAACATGAGCTTGAACATCTTCATCTTTGCTGAAGATACTATCAGAATAATAGGGGTTTCTGATACCTCTGCAATGATAATTCAGAAATAATTATTCATTGTGTGTAACCACTATAATATTAAACAACGGGTAATGGGGTATCAAAAAATGTTTTATATGAAGAATTCTGATGCACTGCTAAATTTTACATAAAACAAAAAATTTACATGGTGTTAGATATATAAAATGATGATATGGATGCAATTGAAAGGCAAACTATAAAGACATACTCGGTTAAAAAATATAAGTCATATGACAATGTATATTTATATGTGCATACTTTATTTACAAGAACATTAATTTTGAAGATAATATAATTCATTATAATATAGTGTGTGTGGATGACAAAAGAATACTATACATTAAGTATCTGTAAAGCACATTTTATTACCTCCCAACTTTGTTGTAGCGATACAGCTTCTTGTTGCCATCAATATGTACTGCTAAAGAAGTTGTATCACAAGCAGGACACTCATTGTCAGCTTCTCCTCTAATTTTCCTTAGCTCATATTGCTGGAATCGTCATTCGAAGAACACTCTCTTCGAAGTTAGAAATTTAATGGGTCCATTCTAGGATATAGAATTATTAAGATGGTGACATTTAAAATGCATAATATGACATAAGATAAATAAACAAAAAAGCATTCCATTTTGTATTTGAACAAAATTAAAAACTAATTATTACTAAATGAAAATACATTACTACAAAATTTTGATAATTTTTGTATTGAAATATAAAACTGAAAATATTAAGAATAATGGTATCAAAACATACACGCCCACGAGAAGCACCAAAGGATTCCAGTGCAGTGACTAATGCCCGAAATGATGTTCCGGGACAATTTCTTTTTATATGGTGCCATGATTCAAGCAGACTGGTGCTGTAGAATGTGCTACTCTTTCCTAATGATGAATAGAAACCAGACTTGTGCATGGTTTTGCCTAGTTGTTGATGCTCATATCCACAGTGGCATGTATAGATTGGAGTATAGAGGTCATACCTTCCTGTAGTTTAAAATACAGTGCATTGAGTGGTGTGGCAACTTGCTAAAATAGTGATGTAAAAATTAACATTTAATGCAACAAAAATTCCAAAATGTATTGCGATTCAGGAAAATCCTGTAATGGAAATGAAAGGGTAAATTTTAAAGTTTATTTACCCATTATAGTGATGAAGATGCAGAGATTGCTGGAGCTTGAAATTTTAAACTTGCAATCTATGCAGTTGGGGCAAGAATTTGGTGGTTGGGCTGGTACAACAGGTTCTGGTAACAAAGAAAAGGAAGACAGTTTGGCAAAATGAGTTTTATGGAAAAGAATTTCAGACTTAATATTTCATCGTTTCTTGATTGTACAAAATATTGACATTATTCTCCAGATAATCACTGAGAAATTCACAGAAAAGAAACAATCAGACAATTAAATCAATCTATAAAACCAAGTGTCAGGTTTAAACTTTAAGACTTCTCCAAATGTTGTAATGACTGACATGAAACATGTATTCATTTTATTTTGTTATACCAAGATAATCGTAGCTCTAAACTGGGATTGGGAAGTAATAGTAATCTCAGAACAAAGTACGGATTTTAGACAGGTATCGTATACTTACTCCAGTGAAGGATATTTCCTTCAGGGCACACAGTTTGTGTCGGGTCTAATGGCTCATAAAAGCCATTTTTCCAATATAATCTGTGGTGGAAAGGCATGAGAAAATGTTGCATTTGGTCACAAATGTGACACAAAAATGCAAAACAGTCTTCACATTTGATGCTTGCTTCACAATTTGTACATTGTACACAAACTTTACCTAATGAAAAAAGGGGTAATTATTTATACTAATTTTAAATACTGTATACCAAACATTTTAAACACTCTGAAGTCTAAATGTATTAATAGATTGTCATTAATTTGCATATGATGCTTATTATACAGTATAACCTTAATGAACACAGCAATATTTAATTTACCTTTATCTGGAACACCCAACTCAGACAATGTCCAATCGAACAGCATTGCTCTGCTTTCTCCCCAATTAATCTCTGCATTTTTTCTTCTTTTTTGCCAGTCAGAAACACTTGGCTGAGAATCTTGAATTTGTTCAAGTTCTGCAGCAAGTACTTTGAAATATGGGATTACAAATTAGTAAGAAAAATTTGTAAGTGAAAGGAATGATTAGTATAATATGTTAAACAAAAAATAATATACTGTTTTTGAGATTCATATGACTTGCAGATTAAAATCCAACCTTATTTTAAAATAGTACACTAAAGTACATAGCAAATTGCGAAATTCGTAGCTTTAACTACTTTAAAGCTAAACACTCAAGCTTTGAAAATAATCACAATTTGCTATTTTAAACAGAATCTGGCAACTCTGATTTAGCATGTAAACATTGACTTGCATTCACAATGTAGTTATTTATTTTTCAACAATTTAAAATGGGTTATGAAAATACACACATTGGTACATTATTGCAAAGGCACTATACTATATACATATATAGATATATAAATTGTTGCAAGTCGAGCAACATATATTTTACATTGAACAACAAATGAGATTGGAAAAGCAGTATTGCCAAAATAGACCCCAGACACCCTGTGGGTAGTAATGGACCCCCATACCGACCCTATGAGGGGTAGTGGACCCCATAATAATACTATGGGCGGTAGTGGACACTATACAAACACTATAGGCGGTAGTTGACTTCATAGCGACCCTCTGGGCGGCAATGGCCGCCATACACATCCAGTGGGTGTTATTATAAATAAATAAATAAATATGTTTATTCAGGAAAGGTACATACATAAAGTGATTTTACATAAGTGGATCGATTTATAGATAGAGCTAGTACATACAATGCCTAAAGCCACTATTACGCAATGCGTTTCGGGCAAGAAAACATTAATATCTAAAATTTAATACTAATTGAGCAAAAAGAATAAAATGTTTTGAGAACAGATACAAATAAAGATAAAAAAAGGGGGGAACATGACTGAAAACCCAGCACAAATACAATATGTAGACAAACAGCGTTGAATAAAAAAATAAGACATGGGTTGACAATAGAGGGGTAAGGTAGGTTACAGGGAATTTATCAGGTAGTGTTTAGTTTTACATAATTTTAGTTTTACATAATTTTAGTTTTACATAATTTATTGGACCCCATACTCATCCTGTGGGTGGTATTGGACCCCATACCCATCCTGTGGGTGGTTGGAGCCCCATACCCATCCAGTGGGTGATAGTGGACGCCCTACTCATCCTGTGGGTGGTATTGGACCTCATACCCATCCTGTGGGTGGTTGGAGCCCCATACCCATCCAGTGGGTGATAGTGGACGCCCTACTCATCCTGTGGGTGGTATTGGACCCCATACCCATCCTGTGGGTGGTTGTGAGCCCCATACACATTCTGTGGGTGGTAGTGGACGCCATACTCATCCTGTGGGTTGTATTGGACCTCATACCCATCCTGTGGGTGGTTGGAGCCCCATACCCATCCAGTGGGTGACAGTGGACGTCATACTCATTCTGTGAGTGGTATTGGACCCCATACCCATCCTGTGGGTGGTTGTGAGCCCCATGCACATCCTGTCGGTGGTAGTGGACGCCATACACATCCAGTGGATGGTATTGGACCCCATACCCTTCCTGTGGGTGGATGGATGATCCCCATACCCATCCTGTGGGTGGATGTGACCCCCATACCCATCCTGCGGGTGGTATTGGACCCCTTACCCACCTAACAGGTTTTAGTGGACCCTATACGCATCCTATAGTTGATATATAGTAGACACCACACCATTTGCAGTAGTTTACCCCATAGAAACATAACATCGTTTTCTGTTAGCGTTCCTACAGAACATTCTTTAAATATTTTTAAGGCACAAACTATTGTATATTATATTGATTGGTGAAGCACTGTAATTCTATGTAATAATTTATAGTGCTTATTATAATTTACTAAGAACAACTAATATTTCTCAAAACAAAACTACGAGCCTTCAATAGGATGTAGCTGATTTGTAATATTCTAAGAGCATGGACAATAGTAGGTAAATTTCACAACCCATGTGGGACCCGAAAACTACAATTTTCATTATATGTGAACCAATCACGACTATTCTGCTATCTACGTTGATGGACGGGTACTGTGAGACGTAAATTGGTACGCGATGAAGAGTTTGGGCCTTGGTAAAAAAGTTAACTCGGAATATACCACATATGTACTAAATCGCATTCAACATATGGACTTTAAGCATTAAGTCATATATGTGCTGTCTTGTGTGAGGACGGGTTGCTAGGGTTGTTGTTGTTATTTGCTTAGCTAAACGAACTAGAGGGTTCAGTTCCTGAACCGATTATGTGCCTCTGTAATCCTTTACACCACCGCCCACGGGATGGGTATGGGGTGCATAATAAAGAAAGAAATTGAAAATTGCTTAGGCGTCTTCACTCCATGCCCGACAAGCTACTGAGCGCTACTATAAAAACATACAGTATTTATCTTCACTTGACCTATAAATATGTCTATTGTAATGCATTTAAAATGAAGCTCATATTTCTATTTTGCTTAGACATGTATAACATTTGTGTTTATTAACGAATTTACGTGAAATAAACATTGATCTGAGAGAGAGTTGCTCTGTCGTTCCGTCTGTACGGGGTCGGAGCTCCGTAATTTTTAAAATACATGTATCTTTATTAGAACTTTAAATATGTCTGTGGTAAAGTGTTTAAAGTGAAGCTTATATGTTTGCCTTTCTTGAGACATATAAAACATATATGTTTATTAACGAATACACGTGAAATATACATTGTTCTGAGAGAGAGTTGCTCGGTCGATCGATCTGTCCGTGGTCGGAGCTCGGCTATTATAAAAATACACCTATCTTCGCTTTAAATTTAAGTATGTCCATGGTAAGGTATTTAGAATGAAGATTATATTTCTATCTTTCTTGTGACATATAAAACTCTTACGTTTATTAAGGAATCTGCGTGAAATAGGCATGGTTCTGAGATGAATGCTGCAGTTTTCGAGCTCGACGAGCGATGAAAACTGCCCCTTTTATACAACTACAAATATCTTCGGTTTTACTGAAAATATTTGTCTGGTAGACGTTTTACAGATAGATCGCGTTTTTGTCTTTCTTCTGATTAATAAATAAATTTGGTTTAATAAAACATCAAGATGTTTTCAACAATAATCTTTCGGCGTTCGTCTTTTCCAACATGGGCGACCCTTTTGGAAACGCGATACTTGGGTTAACCCATCCCATAGTTGGGTCTGTTTCCATTATGCTTCGGAACATTTGTTACTTTTAAAATGCTAACTAACCTTCATACCTAAATACATAGATACACAGATTTACGTATGCCCTACATAAAGTGTTCGAAGTGTCATGAATGTGCATTTACAAAGGTGAAATGCAATTCTGATCAGCTTCCATATGTACTTTATACACATACATATACATATACGCACACACATATATACGTACATATACATATATACATGCATATATATACACACACATGCATTCACATACATTTGTCTCTTTTACTCTGACAGGGTGAGATAGCTGACAGAGAAACTAGTGATGTATTTAACCCTACCAACCTTATCATTGTGTTCATTGCCGTCTTCTTTATGTGCTAGCCATATGCTGTTTTGTGCCTACCAATTTTTGTCAACTACCATTCAAGCTGTCATTGCAATCAATCTTAGCTGCTATGTGCTTTAATCCACTGTACCTACAATTTTCTCTATTTTTTTTTCTTGCCATGTATCTGTTATCATTTTTTTATAAATCTTGCAAGTATTTACTACTTAAAATTTTCTTAGATAAGGACCTGCCCGAAACGCTGCGGTACTAGTGGCTTTACAAGACTGTAATACCATTTTATGTATCCACACATTCCCAATGTACTTCTTGTATATGCATAAATAAATAAATAAATAAATAAATAAATAAATGTCTTAGCTGCTAAAGAAAACAGATTTGAAATTAATAAATTCCTATGGATACCATCACATGTTGGCATCTCAAGGCATGACACTGTTGATATGCTTGCAAAGACAGCCTGTAGAAAACCAGTGGTAGAAATTGATATGGGTATTTCATTAGCAGTGACAAAGAGAATACTTAAACAAATATCTAATGAAGATCTCACCGACCTAACAAATTCACAAAGACCTGAAAGTTGTAGCATTAAATATTATAGATAGATATCGTGAGGAAACATTCACATATTTGACTAATAGAACAAGAACCCCGGCAATGTGATGTTATAGTGGCCAGAATACGCCTGGGATATAGACGTTATCTGGCAGCTTTCTCAAAACTCAATTGTCGAGTACCTAAATAAACATTTGATTTGGCATTTGATTTGAGTACACAATGTGTCAACTTTGTGAAAGAGAAAGCATGCACTCTCTTGAACATTATATTGTAGAGTGTCCCATATGTCTGACTTTCGCCCTCCTGGGCTAAGGTATTCTGAACTCTGTACTTACTATATGACTACTGGAACACTTGATGATATATATTGGACTTGTATCCAAAATTGGCCATGTAATGTATCATTTATACAATGTATGTATGTGATGTAACTATATAACCTGAACTTGTAAAAGCACCTTAATCACCTTCAGTGATTAAGTGCTTAAATTAATTGCA
>WNGS01039399.1:0-12290 GCA_020271785.1 Procambarus virginalis
TCCAGTAAAGGTTCAAAGAGTGATGAAGGTTCTCCTCCTGTTATGGTGACCACCCGTGCTCAGCTGCACGTCCAAGCCAGCCGACTCTACTGCTACCGCTGTCCCTCAGGACCCTTCGAAACTACCCCTAACCTGACTGCGGTGGAGTTCCGTAAGTTACAGAGAGATGATTTACATTGACACCATTATTCTTTCAGGCTGAAACCCAATCCGACAGTGTTCTGGGTTCTTTATGGAGAACGAAATACTCTATCGCAGGTATAGACCCAGTAAACTGAAGGACGAGGACGATTGGGCAAACGTTGAACAACTAGTGATTCCCACCAGCCTGCGGCCCACGATTCTACACCTGGCCCACGGCGCTTTGTCACACTATGGGTTCAACAAGACTTACCATGGAATTCGACAAGACTACTACTGGCCAGGTATGGTAAACGACATCAAACTTATGTCAAATTATGCCACGTGTGTCAGTTAGCCGGGAACCGAACGTTTCCATTCCCAGAGCACCACTGATACCCATCCAGGTGCCTGAGGAACCGTTCCACAAGCTCATTATAGACTGCGTTGGTCCTTTGCCTCGGACCAGTGCAGGCAACGCATATATCTTAACCATCCTGTGTCCTACCATCAGATTTCCGATAGCAGTTCCAGTAAAAAATATTACAGCTGCTACAGTGGTGAAGAATCTACTGAAAATCTTCACCCAGTATGGATTTCCGAGGGAGATTCAGAGCGACTGTGGTACCAACTTCACCAGTGATCTCTTCAAACGGACTCTGGAGGAGTTCAACATCAAACAGGTACTGTCCAGCCCCTATCATCCTGCTTCACAGGGTTCTCTCGAGCGTAGTCATCAAACCATCAAGGCACTCTTAAAAAGTTCTGTAATGAGACCTCAAAGGATTGGGATAGGCAAATTGATCTCATCATGTGTATTTTCAGAAGTCTTCCCAACGAGTCACTAGGAGTATCTCCTTATGAGATGCTCTACGGACGTAAGTGCCGTACACCTCTCAAGGCTTTCAAGGATTCTCTACGTGATGACACCTTCAGTGAGCATCAGAGTGTGCCCCAGTATCTCCAAAATCTCCGACACATTCTAGAGAGGGTCCATTCCTTTGCTAGCAACAACCTACAGAAAGCCCAGAGAGGATGAGGACTCGTTACGACCAGCACTGCAAGGTAAGGAAGCTTACACCAGGAGACTTAGTGCTTGCCTATTTCCCTATCCCAGGTTCTCCTTTACAGAACAGGTTCTCAGGACCCTACCGTGTTAAGGAGTGCCGGAACAACTTCAACTACGTTCTCGAGACACCCGATAGGCGGCGGAAGACCCAGCTGTGCAACATTAATTTACTAAGCCCTACCATGGGTTCCTCCCACTGTGTTAACCAATTTCACCTCATTTACAGGTCCATACAGCCACAGTGAGACCTTCCCTTTCTCCTTCCGAGAGCACTGACACTGAGCCAGCGCTCTCTAACTCGGAAATCCTTACTAACCTTCAACATCATTTTCAGGACGATAATAGTGCTCCACTAATCAAACTCGTCAGAGAATATCAAGAGTTGTTCGAGATGACCCCCAAGAGTGTACTGTAACTCGGCACGAATCCAACTGCTACCTGACACCCAGCCGATTCGCCACCATTCTACCGAATCAGCCCGAGCAAAACGGAAGTCATGCGGGCTGAGGTACAGTATCTCTTGGACCATGGACTGGCTACCCCCTGTGAGTCCCCCTGGGCTCACCATGCATCCTGGTACCCAAACCTCACGGCAAAATCCGTCTGTGTACGGATTATAGGAAGTTGAACCAGGTCACAGTGAAGGACGCCTACCCAATACCCAGGGTAGACGACATTCTGGATGCCATTGGTAATGCCCGCTACCTGTCTCAGGTAGACTACTAAAGGGCTACTACCAGGTGAGTTTAACGGAGCGAGCTAAGGTACTGTCCGCCTTTATAACCCCGTTTGGTCTCTACAGGTACATCGCCTTCCCTTTGGACTCTGCAATGCCCCAGCCACCTTTCAGAGAGCTGTCAACTGCGTCATCCAGGGCTTGGAAAACACCTATGCCTATTTGGACGACATTGTAGTAGCATCCAACACCTGGAGCGAACACCTGCTCCAGCTACAACGATTGTTCTACAAGCTCCTGAAAGCCGGCCTCACCATCATTTGGGCAAGCCCACCTTCGCGAAAGGTAAAGTGCGGTACCTGGGTCATGTTATAGGGAGTGGCAACCTGGCTCCGTTAAACATTCACATTCAAGCAATCCAACAGTATCCACAGCCTACTACCAGGAAGCAGCTCCTGCGCTTCCTTGGTCTTGCTTCCTATTACCGTAGGTTTTGAAGAATTTTTAGCACTGTTGCAACCCCATTAATCACCTTAACCAGTCCCAAGCAACGGTATAATTGGACCAGAGAGCAAACCGTTGCATTCGAACAACTCAAATTCCTCCTCTGTTCTAATCCCATTCTCGCCTCACCAGATATCAAGAAGCCTTTCATCCTCCATGTCGACGCCAGTGGTACCGGCATCGGAAGTGTCTTAATGCAGCAGCGAGGCGAGGAGGTTCTACCTGTCAGCTACTACAGTTGCAAGTTGAAGCCTCATCAGAAGAACTACATACTATAGAGAAGGACTCCTGTCCATCGTCCTGAGCTTACAACACTTTGCACCATATCTGCACGGTGCTAGGTCCACTACCATCTATTCGGACCACAACCCTCTGAGATTTTTACATCAAGCCCAATTTAATAACCAACGTCTGCTGCGATGGGCTTTATATCTTCAAGGCTTCAACTTAAAGATCTGCTACATCAAGGGGCCTGATAACATCATCGCTGATGCCCTCTCCAGAGTGCATGAGGTAGAGGCAGCTCCACCTCCCACTCTACCTCCAGTGGACGTGATTCACCCGAAACGGCAGGCTTCGGGGGAGTTGTGACGATAATCTCTTATCAGAGATTTAGCCTGCTATTTCTGCGATCACTCCTGTCCTCATCAATATACAAGATACGTTTTGTAGTGGCTAAACATATATGATAGCCACACGTACCAGCAACTCCCTCCTCCCCCCACTCCAGCACCTGGTCGACGCGCCGAACCCTTCCACTGCCTAACTAGCGACTTGCGACCATCCAGCTTCCTCATTGGCCGCCAACCAACACTCCACTCCGGCTCCCCGCCAATCACAAGACCTCACCAGTTATTGTTGGAGTCCCTTGCGTTTTCTGCCAGCCAGAATATTGTGTGCTCGCAAGCTGTGAACTCCTAAGTGACTCACCTTGTGTGGTCAAATAGAGTTTATAGTTAGTGCATATATTCCAGCATTCATATTTTACTTACTTTGTATGTCAATTCTCCTCCCATTAACGTAATCTATTTTCATGTTTATATTGTTTATTTTTTTACCAGTAAGCCAAGATTTTGCCTTTGTTTCAATTTGTGTCTTTTTTTATTGTTATTAAAATCCAGTTTTATTATTGTCTCTCGAATTTCCTACCTTACCACAGATTACCAATCACGCAGTCATTCTTTTTTTTTCTCTTTTTTTTCCTTTCTTTTTTTTTATATATTATATGTGGCCCAGCACTGACACCTGCTAGTTGGAAGGCTGCCGACCACCATTTCCAACTCGTTACCGTCACAATATATATATATATATATATATTATATATATATATATAATATATATATATATATCTATATATATAATATATATTATAATATATATATATTTATAAATGGGAATGAGACCACCTCTGGCCAGAAGAAGGAGACCCTTAGCCGCGAGGAAATCACACACAACGCAATAGAGGGAATGCTTAGGTCTCCTTCAAACAGTTTCGCCTTTATACTAATTTGGCCTTATACTAAGTTTATATACCTAAGTCCCTCATATACTAAGTTTGGTTCTGTTGTTCCAAATGTGTATCAATGATGCCATTATTAGTTTGCTTGAATAATCTACACTGCCCTTGACAAAAATGAGTTCTCATTGGCCTATTCATTGACTTGAGAAAGGCTTTGATACTATAAACCATAACTACCTCTTACTTAAGGGGTCCAGCGCTTGGGACCGAAACTTCCTCATACACACTCAATTTTTTGTTGCTATCCTCATGGCAAATGCTCCATTTTTCCTTCTATCACATCACAACATGAACGGAAAAAAGTTACAAAAAAACTCAAATTGCTATAAATAATTTTATGTCACCAATTGTTATTTATTCATTATGGTCTCAGAATTACATATAACTTTCAATTGCCGTGAAAAATATTGTTTCCGAGTTAGTTTATTGTAAACTTTTTTGAATGGGGCCATCCAAATATGTGCCAAATTTATATGCAAAATATTTATAACCCAAACGTTAGGGCTTTTGACAATCGATTCATTAGGAACCTTAGCACTAAGAACTTTGCACATAATTGTTAAAAATGGTGAGCATCGTCAGAAAATGAAATTTTTATTACGTCTCAAAGTAGAATTTTTTCACAGAGAAAAATGCATCTAAAGTTCTCAACAATAAATATAGTACTTCTAAATTATAACTTATCTTGTAGGTTATAATTAGGATTGCTTGGCATTAGTACTCGAATATGTGAAAGTTGTTGGTCAATATGTATTGAAATGAAGTCACGAAAAAAAACAAAAAAAATATCTAGGGATAAGTTAGGGAAAACTGAAAAACAGACACTGGGCCCCTTAACAGTCTAACAGTAGGTTAGACATATACATGAATGAGATTGGGTGGATATAAATAGGAGCTGCCTCGTATGGGACAATAGGCCTTCAGCAGTTATCTTCATTCTTATGTTTATTATAACAAAACATATATGTTGCAATACCTTATTACCCAATTATTAGTGATAAGGCCCTCATCTGGTCCTCATTCAACCTGTCCTCTTAAGAATAACGTCATCATTTACCGTTTTGTCCCAACGGCTGTTTTTGGACGTTATTTTCTTGATAATTATGGCTATTTTAATTCGCAGCTACCAGGGGCTTTCTACCATTATACAATATAAATGTACTCACTAACTATTCTCTGGTATCTATTCTTCAAGTAAAATTACCTATGTTTTTTGGCTTAATTAGTCCATAATTCATAAAATTCCTTCAGATCGATCTTTATATTTAGGAAAACATCTAATCATTTTGGAATTGAATTTTTCGTTCACCTCCAGTTACCAGCTACTATTTCATTGTTATATTTTATGTCGCTGGTCATTACGATTTTCCAAGGATTTAAACAGCTAAACAGCAAGTAGCATCTTGTTAGAGTACAGGAATTTACCTATGGAGAACCTCAATAGCTGCCAAAAATTATTAATGATTATTGATGGTCCCCAGGACTATATGCGACTTCTGGGGTGTGAGTTTTCATTCGCATATAGTCCTGGGGACCATTCAGGCTTGTTCGCATTTGTGTTCCTCACGTGTTGCCCCAAAAAATGAGGTGATTTGATAAAATGCTATGCCGAGATAACCATCCAAGTGCCAGCAGGGAAGTGGTTCATATAGCTCAGGCTATCATTTCCTTATTGTCCAGTCGTGATGGTCAAGCGGTTTAAGGCTTCCCTGTACATACCAATTGCGTTGCTCCTGGGAGTATGGGTTCGAGTCACTTCTAGGGTGTGAGTTTTCATTCGCATATTGTCCTGGGGACCATTCAGACTTGTTCGCATATATATATATATATATATATATATATATATATATATATATATATATATATATATATATATATATATATGTCGTACCTAGTAGCCAGAACTCACTTTTTGGCCTACTATGCAAGGCCCGATTTGCCTAATAGGCCAAGTTTTCATGAATTAATTGTTTTTCGACTACCTAACCTACCTAACCTAACCTAACCTAACTATTTCGGCTACCTAACCTAACCTAACCTATAAAGATAGGTTAGGTTAGGTTAAGTAGGGTTGGTTAGATTCAATCATATATCTACATTAATGTTTACTCCATTAAAAAAATATTACCTCATACATAATGAAATGGGTAGCTTTATCATTTCATAAGAAAAAATTAGAGAAAATATATTAATTCAGGAAAACTTGGCTTATTAGGCAAATGGGGCCTTGCGTAGTAGGCCAAAAAGTGAGTTCTGGCTACTAGGTACGACATATATATATATATATATATATATATATATATATATATATATATATATATATATATATATTGTGACGATAATCTCTTTCAAGAGAGATTTAGCCTGCTCTTCCTTTCAGTAGTCACGTCTCATGCTACATTCAAGATATGATCAGCAGTAGCAAAACGTTTGTCAAGGCTGCACACACACCTGCATACCCCCACCCCTGCACCCCCCACACCTCACCGCCGGCTCGTCGCCTGTACTTCAATTAGCCAACTACCAGTGTCGGCCTGCCTGCATTCCGATTGGCTGGTCGAGACCACACCACTCCAGCTCTGCACCACTCACGCACCTCGCCGAGTTAACGTAGGGGTCGGCCAGCAGTTTCCTCCTCAGAATCATGTGCTCTTGGCTGTAAACATCTAATTGATATACCTCATGTATCAAGTAGCGGTTCTTAGCTTGCGCTAATATTCCCAGCACCATTTATATTACTTGTATTATATTTTTGTACTATTGTTAACGTAAACCATCTCTTATTCATTTTTATGTTACAGTTTTTTTACTTGTTATATTTGCACTTTGCCAAGCCAAAGAATTGTCTTTATTTAAATTTGTTTTCTAGAGTAATTAAAATTTCATTGTTTATACTTTGTGTTTTGTGTGTCTTCCCCTACCTTACCACAGACTATCAGGCAAGCAGTCTCTTTTTTTCTGTGTATGTGACCAGGCATTGATATCTGCCATTGGAAGACTGCCGAACACCATACTCCAACACTTTACCGTCACATATACTTGGGGGCCTGTCCGGGAGCTTCACTCAGATATTGGTAATTTGTGGTAAGCGTACTTGGCTTTAATTCGCTCGCTTTTCACTATTTTCAATAATCAATTTTATTATTCATATGGTGCTGTGTGTATTGTGCATTCTGGGAGTAGCATATGGTGAGTGTGGGACAACTTTGGATTATGTGGTGACTGTAGGCCGCAGTGTCACGGGGGGTGGGCCGGGGCTCTGCTAGCACTCGGCTGGTAGGGGCTCGAAAGGCCGAATACTCAGCACCTCCGACTCCCGGGATTCACCGGAGTCTCCTTGGTCCCACAGGAGAGGACCAGCAATGCCCACCTCCACAGGTCTTGGCTTCCACCACTGAAGGGGTGAAACTGACTCACCCTGGAAGCCCTTCAGTCAACCACGGGGAAACTGCTATCAGCAATTCCGGCCTAGACCCGTGGAGGAGTGAAGGAAGACTCGGGCTTACTTTGTAACAATGACCTCCCTGAGTCTTGCCTGCCGGACAAAGAGGTTGCAGGAACTCCTTTCCTGCCTGTCTTCTCTATCTTTTCCTCAACAAGGTCGCCAGCTGGGATATTATATCTGCACCCCAGCAATGCAGTTCAGTGGGTGTATTATTATATTGTTTGTTGCCAGTGTTGCTACTCCCAAGATCATAAGAAATTCTATAGGGAACGTGATGTCCCCTAAATGGTACTATGGTAACCCTCGTGTATGCTCAATAGAGAAATATAATAATAATAATAATGGAGGCACACTCAAACACAATAGTAAAATGTGTGAATTTACTGATACGAATACATGATCACACATATGACAATAAGTGATACAAGGAAATGAAAATAATAATAATAACTCTGGAGATTGTCAGCAACTCTTCTCTCACGTTCTCCAGGCTCCTTCAACTGGGCAGAAAGACAGGAGTCACATACTCTCTCACAGAAGGGCCTCTTCACCACGTCGGCTCCTCTTCTTCACTGTCCTGCCATCCACACACACTGTCCTCTCTGACAGTCCTGGACATAAGCAGCTCTGCAGCCTATTCTGCTACTAAAGCCTTAATATCCTATTTCCACATATATAAGTGAATATAATGGCCTATCTAGCCTACTCTCATAAAGGGGTAATGGGAGGGAAAATGATCTACCTTAACAATCCTTGGCTCACGACGCCTGTCCCTCGATGGTGTGAGGGTCCTATGCTTCCTGAGTCGATCCTCGGTGAGCCAGGAACGTTCCCACAGGTCCTCAGGTGTCGTGAAGCCTCGCGTCTTCGCCGTTCCAATCCCTGGGATTCAGCTATCCCAATCCTGGTCCATCGATGGGCGCTGAGCTTATCACCATATTCACCCACACGTTCCTTCCACGAGGCGTTGCTCCTCGCCCTAGGAACGGTGTCGTCCCTCTAACAACCTCAGTGGATGTGACCCGGTCACAGCTATGCCTGCCCGCCACACCTCTTCCAGGCCCTCACATCCAGCGTCGCCGCCCAGCGTCGTCACCGAATCTTTCCCAAGTTTGGCACTTCTCTGCTCAATCAACTTGGTTCCTTTTGCTTCCCAGAAGCGCGGGGTCTCCTATATATCAGGTGGGCTGCGATGGCTAGCTCTAATCCACTGAGAAAGGCCTGTTTAACCTCCAATCCTTGAGAGCTGACAGAGGAGCGTCCTCTCCCCTTCGCTGTCAGGTCCAATCTGACCATGGCGCCACCCGGGTACTCGGTGACGTCACGGCGGGCTCTGATTGGTCGCCTGTGACCCGAGTCACCCAATCCACACACGGCTTGGCGTCCATTCTAAAAGGTCATATCTGCAGTAGGGGATACTCTTTCATTTATATCCGGGCGCCTCTTTCCCCTTACCTACAGACTTATAATGTAAGTTTCTCCCTGTAGGGAGAGTCGATATGACTTATAGCAGGCAACGAAAGAGATAGGAGAGGGCACCGTAACAGCAGTCATACTCTTAATTGGTCGTCTCTTCCTCCGTGTTATTACCCGTGTTTACCACCTTTTGTCCCTAGGATATTTCTCATATTTTTGGCAGATCATCATATAGGTACCCTGGTACTGTGGTCTGTCTCCGGGTCAATAGCACCTAATTTCTGCAATTCGACACTAGGAGGACAAAGAGGGCCATAGTTCCTCTAGCACGGACTCTTATTGACGAGTTGGGACCTCGCCAATAGTTCTCATCACCAGTTGACACTCGCACCCCTACACACCGGTCAGAAAGGATGATATTGACTTAGGTAGGGAATTAGCTTTCTTTTTTCAGAGCACAAAGCTCGCTAATTCTGTAAGTATCATATTTCATTTCAGTGGGAAAAACTTGCTTATGTTCTGTAGAGACTCGGCAAGGTATGTCTACATTCTTGGACTACTTAATTCACTCTTGGAACAATTAAATGTTTCATTTGTTTTAGAAACTCAGTTTCACTAATTAGTAAGATTTTCTTGCCCTTATTCTCCTACAGTGAGTACCGGGTACAAGATTTCCTGCGACCTTAATCATTTACCATCTTGAATTAACTTTAATTGTTAACAATTCCACAGGATAGGTACCAGTTGCCACGTTTTCCTGTTTCTGACATTCACCATATCACCACAGTATATTCGTGACACATTTATTTGCTAAATTTTCACCATGTTTCGTATCCAAGCTTTCCGTTCAGATCCAGCAGGTGAAATAGGGAACTTATGTCATGCCAAGAGGATCGAATTGATAACTCTTGCACATGAGTATCACCTAGATGTTCCCCATGGAGCCAACAAGCATGAAGTACATAACATACTCTTGGATCACTCTTTGGATGAAGGGATTATAGACTCTGACACTCACGAACATTACACTATTTCAGATAAGCATGATCTGACAGCAATGAAACTCAAAATCGAGCTCGCAAAGCTCGAGAAGGAGCAACAGCAAGCAGCCATACCGCAACAACAGGAAGCAGCTGCAGTCAGGGAGCGTGAGGCTGCCATCAGGAAGGAACAACAAGACCGAGAGATCCGCCTCAAGGAGCGAGAGGCCGCCCTGAGGAAAGAAGAAAGTGACAGAGAGGCCCTCCTCCTCCAAGGACAGCAAGAACGTGAGTTGGTCATATTCAGAGAGCGTGAACGAGTACAACTTGAAGCAAAACAACGTCACCTGGAGATGCAACGCGAGCATGAAAAACAGCAAGCGGATCTGGCTCTAGAATGTCGTCAAAAGAACTCACGTTGGACACTACACACCAAGCTCAACGCCAGCAAGCTATAGCCAGTCTTCCTCCAAGTTTCAATATCTCCCATGCAAGTAAGTTAATGCCACCATTCGTAGAGTCGGAGGTTGACGTCTTTTTTACAACCTTTGAGACCCTTGCTAATCAACTTAGTTGGCCTACCGACCAATGGGCTACCCTTCTCCGAGTACATCTTACAGGTAAGGCAGCAGTCACATTCAGTACTTTGGCGTCTGAAAATTACTACCCGACCCTGAAGCAATCCGTGTTGGACGCCTACCTTCTCTCCACCGAAAGCTACCGACGGAAATTCCGTGACTACATAAAGGCAAGTACCACCACCTTTTTAGAATTTGCCAACACCAAACGGAGATATTTTATGAAATGGCTGGAGGCAGCACATGTCTCTATTTTTCCAGAACTCGTCAACCTTATGCTAGTTGAAGAATTCTTGAGGCGTGTACCTCCTCCTGTCCGTATATTTAGCAGACAAAGAAGAGACCGACCTAGTAAAATGTGTGAAGTCGGCTGACACTTACAGCCTCATCCACCGGCTGACACCAGAACCACCTACCAGTAAGAAGTCTTGGTACAGTTACGAGAAAGTGAGCCCAGATCAAGGTACCTCGCAACTGTACTGCAAGTATTGTAGACTCTATGGACATACCATAGAAAAATGTGGTAAGTTTCCATATAAAGGTAACACTGAATCCACCAAACCCAAACAGACTCCTCCTAAGTCCGGTAAACCTGTAATGAATGTTGGTGTTCATGTTAATGATCTTTCTCTCTTCAGTAAAATCTGTATCCTGGAACTATCACTACCAACGGTTCAGATTCTGAGGGACGTTTTGGACTTAAGATCTTGAGGGACACAGCGGCTCTTCAATCAATAGTCTTGAAATCAGCTGTGCCCAACGTCGCCTACACCGGAGAAACAGTCTTCATCACTGACCTCACTGCTACTACTCCTTATCCTCTCGCCAGAGTCCACCTGGATTGTCCCTTCGTGACCGGTGAAGTCCAAGTCGCCGTCAGGGAAAAGCCTTTTCCCATGCCTGGAGTGCAACTTCTCCTGGGCAACGACTTGGCAGAAGACCTGCAACCGACCAACCTGATCGTCAAGGACAAACCCCAGGTGTGTATCTCTGAAATGGATAATCCGATTTTTGAGCATGTTCCAGCAAAGGTTCAAGAGAGTGATGAAGTTTCTCCTCCGGTTTTGGTGACCACCTGTGCACAAGCTGCACGACCGCAACCAGCTGACTCTACTGCTACCGCTGTCCCTCAAGACCCTCTGAAACTACCCCCAAATCTGACCGCCTTGGAGTTCCGTAAGTTACAGAGGGAAGATCTTACCTTGACACCATTATTCTTTCAGGCTGAGACTCAATCTGACAGTATTCCTGGGTTCTTCCTAGAGAACGGGTTGCTCTATCGCAGATACAGACCCAGTAAACTGAAGGAGGAGGACGATTGGGCCAACATTGAACAACTAGTGATTCCTACCAGCCTGTGGCCCACTATTCTACACCTGGCCCACGGAGCACTGTCACACTACGGTTTTAACAAGACCTACCATGGGATTCGACAAGACTACTACTGGCCAGGTATGGTTAATGATGTCAAACAATGTCACGTGTGTCATATGGCAGGTAAACCGAACGTCTCTATCCCCAGAGCACCACTGACACCCATCCAGGTTCCTGCGGACCCTTTCCACAGACTTATTATTGACTGTGTTGGTCCTTGCCTTGAACCAGTTCCGGCAACGCCTATATCTTAACCATCCTGTGTCCTACCACCAGATTCCCCATAGCAGTTCCAGTAAAGAATATTACGGCTGCTACAGTGGTGAAAAATTTGCTGAAGATCTTCACCCAGTATGGATTTCCAAGGGAGATTCAGAGTGACTGTGGCACCAACTTCACCAGTGATCTCTTCAAACGGACACTGGAGGAGTTCAACATCAAACAGGTACTGTCCAGCCCCTATCATCCTGCTTCACAGGGTTCTCTTGAGCGTTGTCATCAGACTATCAAAGCACTCCTAAAAAAGTTTTGCAATGAGACCTCTAAGGATTGGGATAAGCAACTTGATCTCATCATGTGTATTTTCAGAAGTCTCCCAATGAGTCACTA
>WNGS01039407.1:0-11597 GCA_020271785.1 Procambarus virginalis
TCGATGATGGGCATTAAAATCTCCACAAATGATTGTGTTTGATGTTGCGTGTCCAAATAACACAGATTTAAACACTTCAAGTTTGTCGTGTCTTAGCTCAATGGTTACTCCCATTACCTCTGTCCCTGCTCCACATTCGGGTGGGCTGGTTATGGACTTTGAGATCAGGTCACATTTTACATAGATTGCACATCCCCTGGATTGCCTGTTGATCCATGGAAAGCAGCAACCTCGGTAGCCTGAGATTTTAGGTTCTAATCCGGCTCGAAGCAAGCTCTCCTGTAGTATCAGGATGTCAATGCCTTTGGTTGCTGCTATGCATTGCAAGTGTTGCAATTTTGTGCGCAGTCCTTGCGCATTCCATTGCAGGATCTTTAGACCTCTAGGTTCTTGGAATTTGCTGATAATACCGTGGTATCCATGGAGTCTGATGAACACGCCATGGAAGTTGTAATTGGTGTATAGGTTCTTAGTGGACCTGAAATTGACTCGTCAATGTCGCTTTCTGACGCGCTAGACTGTTTTTTAGGGGGTGTCTCTTGCCCTGCTGTCTTGAAGGTGGGGATATTACATTTTCGAATTTCTTGCTTGTGCTCAATTGTCTTCCGAGTCTCTGTGGTTTGCTTGATACCGAGTAATGACAGCAGACTTTCGACCAATTCGGTGACCAAAGTTTTGAGCATTGGCCAGAGAGCGTCCAGTTGTGCGGGAGCACTATTTAATGCTGTGCAGGTTTGGGGCCTGGTTACTTTTTGACCCTTCTCCGTGGTCACTTTGACACTGGAATTGTTACTCTTACTCTTATTGCCCCCAAATGTGCTTACTGGATGCAATGGGCGGACGACTGCTTTGAACATGTTTCTTGTGGCCCCAGCTATCTTTTTGTCCTGTACGGAGGCCTTCACACCCTTCACCATGGCTGATGGTGAAGGGCCGTGTGCCCCCTCTACCTGAATGGGTAGACACCACTCGGTTTTAGTGGGCAGGGGAGCTGGTATAAGTTTTGGTGGGGGCTTCGGCTCCACTGTAGGCGTGGTGGGGTTCGTTTGAAGCCTTTTGAACCTTTCAGGGCATTTCAAGTTCCAGGCGTGATGTGCTTTGGAGCAATTTGGCACTTTGCTTGGACAGGGTGATTTGCCTTGTGTTTATCAATGCATATTTTTTGTCGTGGGGCTAGCTGCAGACTCCGCACCTCACTGGACGTTAGCAGACATCTTTGTGATGGACAAATCTGACATCTAAAGCATTTTAGGGGCTCTGGGGTGTAAGGCCTGTGTTGGAACACGCCCCAGATTCCAAGGTCAAGTTTATCTGGGATCTGTCCTCTAACTGTGAGAAGGACTTGTCGGGTTTCCTGTTTTGTGGTTCTTACCTGGCATCTCTCTGCTGACACCACATAGTTCAGTTTTTCGAGATGGTCAAGGGCCATATGCAAGGGATAGTGGAGGACAATGATTTTTCGTATTTTTTCCTCTGATTTGAGTTCCTCACATTTTGTGTAATTTTTCTGAATCGTTGCGGTCGACTCGTCTTCGGGCCTCTTAATATATTCTCCCCTGAGATTTGGTTTTGCTCTGATCTGGAGCTGGGGGTACTCTTTCGAGGTCCACTACAGTAGCGTAGGAAGACTTACTTTCGGTATGCTGGACTTTGAAGACTGGCAGTGCAGATTTAGTCTGAGGAGCTGGAAGCGCTGGAGAAGCCAGAGTGTTTGTCAGAAGATGGGTCGTCAAGGAGCGGCTTGTCCTGTTGGCCTTGGTCACAAGATTCCACTCGCCGTCACTTTCGGAACTTGTATCTAGTATAGATTTTCTTTTCCTACACTGAGCAGCATTGCTGGATCTATCACAATTCATTTCGTATTCCATGATTTAATTCAAATGCTGACTGTGGAGTGGTGTCTGGTGGGTGAAGGTGATGCTCTGTGCTACAGGGGACAGTCAGCGTGGAGTTGGCTCACAGGGTGAACTGTGGGCGAGGGTGTGAAGCGCTTAGAGAGAGATACTATATACCTGTTCCCCCCTCCCCCCCCTCAATGTTGTCGCCTCGGTTTAATGTGGTCAGGTGAAGATCGACGAATCACGTGCCTGTCTTCCTAGCTAAGTAGGTAGTTACAATTTGTAACTACAATATATAAATATGGGTCTAGTTTGTACAGGTCAGTGCTAACAATAAAAATATTGTGACATTGGTTAATTTGGGCTGACTTGATCAAATTGCGTTCATCAGAACTCCTGCACTTAGCAATATGTTTTGGCTGTCTCCAGTTAATATTATGATTATATAAACTGGCGTGTATCTTATCTTGAGGCTTATCTCGATGATTTCGGGGATTAGCGTCCTCGCGGCCCGGTCCTCGACCAGACCTCCTTTTTTATTATCCCTCCCCCCAGGAAGAGGCCCGTAGTAGCTGTCTAACTCCCAGGTACCTATTTACTGCTAGGTGAACAGGTGCATCAGGGTGAAAGAAACTCTGCCCATTTGTTTCCGCCTCCACCGGGGATCGAACCCGGAACCTCAGGACTACGAATCCGAAGCGCTGTCCATTTAGCTGTCTGGCTTCCTTACATCCACTTACTCATGAGCCATTCATCAGCTTAACAATTCTTTACATACTGTCAATGTCTCACTCCATTTTACTATTTTAAGTACATTCACATTTCTTGATCTATATTTCTCATAGATTTCACAAGCCACTCATAAAACCTTAACTATACACTCGCATATTTTCCTCATAGATACTATTGCTAACTATAGTCCCTTGCACAAGATGGCAAGAGAGGCAGCCAAATAACAAACTCTCATAGCTGATGGAACAAGTTCCAGTTGAGTGAGTAAGAGTATGTAAGAAGACAACACCTCCGTCGATTACCTATTTGACCAAGTTATGTGGATATAAAAAATCCATGGGATTAATATATTGGCTTCTCTTCTGGGGAAGAGATGGTATCTCTAAATCATCATTAATCAACATGTGGCCAAAATAATTCTTAATATACAACAGAACAACTGCCGGCCAAGCAATATTAATATGAAATATTGTTGCATCTTTGGTGAAGCAACCTTTGCTTTGGTCACACACAAAACGGCTTCAAATGTCTGAAGCAATTCCCATTGAGTAAAACAATCTTCCTAACGTCTACTGGGAAGAAAGATAGTAGAGCGATAAGGAGATGGCTGAGGAGTCTTGCTGGGGGTCGGTGGAGGATATCTTGTGACTAGAATCTGGATGATGCGGTTGGACACACCAACCACCAAAGAAAACAAATGCATTTGGTAAATATTGGTGCTGAACACTGGATCAGCCCCGTTGGCACTGATGATGAAAACAGGAAGTGACAAAGACATCCAGTAATCTACATTGAAGATTGATACATTGTGATAAGTGCCAGGGGAAGGCCAAACCCCATGAAGTACGGCCAGTTCTCCTCGATGAAACTTACTCTCCTGTATAGTTCCCAACCCATGTTGAACCATCTGTACTCAAAGGCATAGAGTTCATTAATCATACACAGGTGAATACCGTCCAGGATCAAATCTACACCCACCAGAGACACCAGCTTCATCAAGGTAGCCTGTATGAGAAAAAGAAACTGGTCAAAGATGGAGATGAGAATTTGCTACAAGTTTACTGATGCTGCTGATCAGGTGGGGAAGTCCTTGGCACTGGCGATACGCACTGTCAGCTGTGTCTTGAAACCATATGGTGTTAATGATCCTGGAGAACACGAAGAGTGGCAAGACCCACAATGTGTTGAAGATGGTAGTGAGGATGGGCAGCACCAACGACCACACCGGTCCCCTTCATCCAGGAAGAGCCCCAGCACCTGCTTCAGTCTCGGCAGCAGCATGTAGTGGAAGAATGCTACACTGAGGCCGAAAACAGCACCGTTGAGGATGCAACACTGCAATGTAAATGCAATGCATTGAAAGCATGTAAATGCAATGCATTGGATTGTTCGGCCCATTCTAATCACACAATGTTGATAAGTGTGAACTCAAAGATTTACTAGTTTGTCAAAGCTTCACACTCCCAATCGTTACAAGGGATCACACACTCACTCACTCACTCACTCTCTCACACTCTCACTCTCTCTCTCTCACTCACTCACTCTCACACTCTCACTCTCTCACACTCTCACTCACTCTCACTCTCTCACACTCTCACACTCTCACTCACATCTCTCACTCTCACTCTCACTCTCTCACTCTCACACTCTCCACTCACTCACTCTCTCTCACTCGACTGACTGACTGACTGACTGACTGAAAACGGGGGGGTGTTCCTGATTAAAATGGGCTTAATCATATTATTTTTTAACCACTAGATTGATATTCAAGTGCTTATATACACAGTATTCTTGTACTTTGTAATATAATTTTACTAACACTACTAACCAGTAGAGTAGTGAAATTAACATCATTTAATTAACTCATAATAACGCCTCATTTCCCCAGAAATTTTAGTAAAGTGTTGCATCAGATCACACGACGAAAGGGAAAATATTTACATTCATGAGAATTATATAAAATTCTCCTTATTTCACATTCTTTAATGAGTATTATTATTTAATAACTCTTCCATGAATATACTTCGTGAATTTAAGCAGATAATACGTTTGTTCGTTTATATAGTATTGTTTATTAGCTGGTAATGATTCTTGCATTTACGAATTGCTAATCCAGCGCATTCACATAAGACTGAATTTATCCAGCATACTCTCATATTGAACAACGTTTGTTTAATTATTAGGAAATGAGAATTTGAATATTGTCAAATAAGACAAATTAATTCTCTAATTCCTGATAGCCTTTAGTTCCTTTAAACCGGGATATTAATTAAATCATAGATAATATTAAGTGCGCCATAGCACGACTGCGCATGCGTGAGCTACCCGGGAAGGAGGAAGGACTGGCAAGCGACGCCATTAAGCTCTAGAGATAATCAGGAAGCTGGTCAAATTACCACCTCATCAACCCACCATCCGTTCCACTACGGACGCTAGGAGGACGTGACTGCTTCATCATATCAGACATCAGTATCGGCAAATCTATAAGTCCAATTCCCTCGTTTTTGTGACATTTAACCTAATAGGTAGGACGATTTGTCGTTATGATGCACGCCCATTAAAAATAACCAGTAAGTGTATTTACATGGGTTTACCACATCTAATTTAGAAATATGTGGTATTATAACTCCCTAGATGATTTCTACATACTACTCGCCTTTCAGCTTGGAATTGCTGATAATTAGGAAGATCACAACCTGTCCTCTTAAAAAGAACGTCGCTTTTTGTTGGAAATTTCCAACACTTATCATCTATATTATATTATAATAAATTACCATTACCTTACTAATTGCAGTAGTTCTTAACACCACTAACAGTAGTGTTAATATAATTTAATCTGAGCATATTGCTGATAATATGACTCCTGATAATGTAAATCAAGAGTCATTAATTGAAATTATTTAGTAACAGTTTTTATTCTGTTACGATCGAATGCTCTGGAGAAGTATAAATATTATCTCCATTTCTCGTTAGAGATCATTTATCGAGAAATATTATTATCGTTTATTTTATTATAATTTGGGTTAGACAAGGCGGCCAAAGCTATAATTGCAACCCAGTTGCTATTATCGCATCTTCAGTCCACTAATTGCGCGGAAAAGAATAATTCGTGTTTAATAATTACAATGGTCAGCGATTGCAGAGCAATTGAATGCTAAATCTGCTGTAAATATAAAGTAATTATTGTAAAGACATAACAATAACTACACATACACATATAATATAAACAATTAGAAGTACAATAAAGATCGCTGTAGATAGAGAAGAAGTGGACAGAAGTTAGGTTAAAAAACGGAAAACTAAAAAATCATTAAAGATTGACAAGAATAATGTACAATGACAAATAACTATAAAATAGCTTATGATCCTATAATTAGTATGGACCTAAGAAAGTAAAAATTAACTTAGTTAATTGATTCCAATAAATGACTAATATAAATCAAATTGCAATTAAATTAAAGATAACAGGATAAGATTATATAAGTAAGCTTTTAATTTTACTATGATACTGATGTATACCACGTAGTATACCACACAAATTGAATAGATCGATTACTAATGACCCAAAGTGGATAACAAAGAATTTGAAGAATCTTATAGGTAAAAAGAGAGCTTGGTACAAGAGGATTAAAATGGGGAGGTCACTTTAGAACAGGAATTCGTACAACTAGTTAGAAATGTTAAAAAAGAGATAAGGAAAGCAAAAAGAAACTATGAAGTTCGTATAGCAGGGCAAGCAAAGACAAATCCTAAAGGGTTTTTTCAGTTATATCGAACTAAGACTAGGGAAAGGATAGGTCCATTAAAAACTGAGACAGGTCAAATAACAGATAGTGATGAAGAGATGAGTAGTATTTTTAATAAATATTTTGTATCTGTATTTACTAAAGAGGAACTTAACAATATGCCTTCAGCCCAACAAGTCTATGTGGGTGGGGACGAGGACAGGTTGACGAGTTTAGCAGTTACCAGGGAGGATGTTCTTAAACAAATAGTAAAACTCAAACCAAACAAATCCCCAGGGCCGGATGAAGTGTTTGCCAGAGTGCTGAAAGAATGCAAAGAGGAGCTTTGTGACCCACTGTCAATCATATTTAATAAATCAATAGAGTCAGGCACAGTGCCAGAGTTTTGGAAAGTTGCTAATGTGATACCAGTTTTTAAGAAAGGAGATAGATCACTTGCGTCTAACTATCGACCAATTAGCCTAACGTCTATTGTGGGAAAGTTACTCGAATCTATAATAGCAAATAAAATTCGTCTTCATCTTGAAAAACATAAATTAATAATTGAGTCGCAACATGGTTTTATAAATGGCCGTTCATGTTTAACAAATTTGTTATCTTTTTATTCTAGCATAGTTGAGGCAGTTGATAGTGGTAAGGATTGTGATGTTGTGTACCTTGACTTTAGCAAAGCTTTCGATACAGTGCCACATGAAAGACTGATTAAAAAGATAGAGGCTCATGGTATTGGGGGTGCTATATTAAGCTGGATTAGGGCATGGCTATACCAAAGGAAACAGAGAGTTAGTATAAATGGAGTCAAGTCAGAGTGGGAAAATGTTGTAAGTGGAGTGCCTCAAGGCTCTGTCTTGGGACCTCTGTTGTTTATAATATATATAAATGATTTAGATTCAGGTTTGAGTAGCAACATTTGCAAATTTGCCGATGATACGAAAATCGGTAGGGAAATTAATTCGGAGGAGGACTCACTATCACTTCAAGTTGATCTAGATAGGGTTTTGAAATGGTCAAAGGACTGGCAGATGCAGTTTAATGCTGATAAATGTAAAGTTCTGAAGCTAGGTAATGATGATAGAGTTACAAGATACGAGCTAGATGGTGTTGAGATTGCGAAGTCGGATTGCGAAAGGGATCTGGGAGTTATAATTAGTAAGAATTTAAAACAAAAGGATCAATGCATAAATGTTCGTAATAAGGCAAATAGGACACTCGGATTTATTAATCGCAGCGTAAGTAACAAGACACCTGGTGTGATTCTCAAGCTATATCTTGCTCTGGTTAGGCCCCATTTAGATTATGCAGTTCAGTTTTGGTCGCCATATTATAGAATGGATATAAATTCACTTGAACGTGTCCAGCGTAGGATGACTAAGTTAATTCCCCAAATTAGAAATCTTTCATATGAAGAAAGATTAACAAAGCTTAATTTGCATTCACTGGAAAGGCGAAGAGTTAGGGGTGACATGATAGAGGTTTACAAGTGGATGAATGGACATAACAAAGGGGATATTAATACAGCAACTTGGACAAGGTTAGGCTTGGTTCAGCTGCTCGTGAGTTACTTTCAATTTTGGCATTGGAAGGATTCTGGTTTTCAGATATGTCACAGTCATAAAAGAAGGCTAGTAGTTGTTGGTCACACTTTATTTCATATCTTTTTCCTGCTCTTTCCTTCTTTATAATGATCGTTCCATTCCTAGTGTAGCACTTATTGATAACACCTGGGTTTGTTTGTGAATTTGATGTAGTCTGTAGAGAAGGGATCCGCGCTGTTTGGTAAGGCACTCATTTATATAAAGGTTAGTTTTTTGCTTAACTGCTGATTGCATGAGGTCATACTTAGCAGTCTGATTTGCAAGTTTGATGAGCATTCTCCTACTGATGCGGTGACTGTTTTTATCTATCCATGACAGCTGATTTGATATCAACATTGACTTTGACCTTTGACTTAATTAGTTCACTGGCTACATTTCAGCAATTCTCACCTAGTTGTTCATCTGGTAGATCAGCAGAGCTAATTAGCAGAGAGTCATGAAGTTGCTGCTGCGCTAGGTCGTCTTCAGAAGACGCCTGATGCATCTCGAAGAGATTTATTTGCTTTTCGAGCTTTTGAAGGATGTCGATTTGTCCTGGTTGGGTTCCCTCAGTCTTAATTTAGCTTATTTTTATCTATGTGTCGTCTGTTGCAGCTTGTAAGCACTCTACCCTGTGGGCTCTTTTCTCACCTTATTCTGTGTCACCCGCACTTCAACGTTAAGTATCTGTTTATAGTATTACCGTGCCATTAGCTAGGTTTTTGAGTGTATGTATTTGTGTTTTCTAAGTCAGTGTTTTGGAACCCTAAGTGTTACTCTAAGATGACTAGCGAAACCACGTGTGCTAAAGTTTACAAGTGCTACTTTTAAGTGTTTACAAGTGTCCCATCAGGAAAAGTAGTCTTTACCCTAGTTGAATATTGTAAGTCTTGCACCCTGCCTACGTGGGTGCAAGGATTTAACGTAAAGTAGAGTGTTAAAGTAATTTATTGTATTTTTGTATATGGGGGTTATTAGAGGGGATTTAATAAATAAGGTTAGAGATTTCGGAGAATCCTTTCATCCTGTTTGGAGTGGAGTAGGTGATTAACCTTAGACGACGGTCTTCTACTAAAAAAACATGAATTCATTGCTGGGAATATCCTTCCTTTGGGGGCTGGGTCTACCTGTTTCCACTATTTTTGGAACTCCTTGACTTTAGCTATTGGTTCTTCACAGAACAACCACCTGCCCCCCAAAACAAGTGGTTGGCCTGTCCGGGAGATGAAAATTTTTATATATAAATTGTAAAAAGTTAAGTTTTTGAGTGCCGAAACAAAAAAAGCCTTGCCTTCCTATGAACAATTGTGTACTAGCCTAGGGTCCAGCTCAACTAGCAAAGGATACATCTTGCATTGACTGGACAGCTAACTGGATCTCTTCACGATTTTGGTAAGGGTGGTCTTTTAACATGGGCCGTGCAAATTTTTGTATTTTCAATTTTTTTTGCCAGTATCTAGATTAATTAGTGATGGAGGCTAAATTTCAGGAACTGGCAAGGACACCTTCAGTAGTAGAGTTTAAGAAGCTGACCAAAGCTAACTTAGTGTTGTTAGGCAAGGAATTTGGCCTTGAGTTAGATGAAGCTGTTTAAATGTGGTCTTGTTGAAAGAAATTTTACAACATTGCATAGACCAAAGACTGTTGCCAAGTGATATAATTTTATGCCAGCCCAGTCCAGCTGAAAGTGTAGCTAGTAGGGATAGAGAGTTAGAAGTACAGGTAGCCAAATTAAGACTGGCAGAACAACAGGCAAAATTGGCGAAGCAAAATGCTAGAGTAGAGGAGCAAAGGCTCAAAAATGAGGAGGAAAAAA
Source organism: Procambarus virginalis (assembly GCA_020271785.1). Classification (NCBI taxonomy): domain Eukaryota; kingdom Metazoa; phylum Arthropoda; class Malacostraca; order Decapoda; family Cambaridae; genus Procambarus; species Procambarus virginalis. The sequence continues at coordinate 9,707 of WNGS01039407.1, forward strand.
TTAGAGGCAATGCCATGGTACCATCACCTGCTGGGGATTCAAACCCCAGGCCTTATAATGATAGAGCATAACCTGCCTGAATTTTCAGAGTTAGACCCTGAAAGGTTTTTCAACCATATTCAGAGACTGGCCATGTCCATGAACTGGCCAGAGGAAGAGTGGGTGAAAATCTTCCAGGGGCAACTTAGAGGTAAAGCCCAAGATACATTTATAAACATGCCTGAGGCGATTGTTTTGATTATAGTAAATTCAGAGAACGGATTTTGAGGGCATGTGAAGTTTGGCCTGAAGCTCACCGCCAGGCTTATCGAAACCTTAAGCCTACACACAACCAACCTCTCACTGAATTTCCAAATGATCAAATAAGACGGTTAGAAAAATGGATTTGCTCAGCTAAACCCGAAACAAACGAGGCACTCAGAAATTAAATTTTAGTTGAAGGATTTATAGGTAACATGTCAGAGCCGGTGGTATGGTACTTAACAGAGAGGAAGAAGGTAGATACAAATATTATTGATTTGGCCAAGATGGGAGAAAACTACCAGTTGGCGGGCAAGAAGCTCAATAAAAATAATTATATCCCAAATAGTAACAAACCTTATACCCACAGCCAGTCCAGACCAGCCCATTCTAACCCTGTAACTAGAGCATTTTATTTTTCAGACAGAACTAACCAGTTTAAATTGTCTAACCCCATGGCATCTAAGGTTGAACCAAAGGGGAACTCTGGTAGTAATGTCTCTTCTCCCCGACGATAGTGTGGTACTGTAAACGATCAAACCACACTACTAGCCGTTGTTGGCAACTGTACCCAGGAAAAAGACCCAATGCTCTTGTTGTGACACAAGGCTTGAGGACTAATAAAGGGTTAGAGAGTATGACCTCCAACCCAAAGTGGTTGGACCTGCTTACTCCATTCATGTCGAAGGGAAAGCTTTTAACTTCTGAGGGCTCTTCCTGGAAGGACGTGGTGATGTTCCGAGACACAGGTGCATTCCAGACTTCAATTTTGGAGAGTGCGTTGCCAGGTGCCAACACACTCGACACTGGAGAGGTAGTACTGGTCGAGGGTGTCACAAGTGATACTCGAGCAGTACCCCTCCATAAGGTAACTCTGGAATCTGATTTCCACAAGGGTATTTGCACAGTCGGAGTCACTTCTTACCTACCTTTCCCCTAATGTTGATGTAACATTGGGTAATAATTTAACAGGGGAAAAGGTAGGGGACTCTTAACTTCCTATTATGTTGCCTACTCCTAAGGTTTCCTTGGATCTACCCACCACCTACCTGAGGGAGCCGGTTGGCCGAGCGGACAGCACGCTGGACTTGTGATCCTGTGGTCCTGGGTTCGATCCCAGGCGCCGGCGAGAAACAATGGGCAGAGTTTCTTTCACCCTATGCCCCTGTTACCTAGCAGTAAAATAGGTACCTGGGTGTTAGTCAGCTGTCACGGGCTGCTTTCTGCGGGTGGAGGCCTGATCGAGGACCGAGCCGCGGGGACACTAAAAAAAGCCCCGAAATCATCTCAAGATAAGAAATCATCTCAAGATAACCTCAGAGGATAATGTTGTGTAACCTGCGTGTGAGTTGACCAGGTCTATGGGTCTTAAGCGTAAGGTCAGCCCTGTGGTGGCCAAGGTGGTAAGTCCCGAGGACACGAGGAACTTTCCAAGTGGTGAAAGCCAAGTGGACCTTGTGGGCACGTTCATGACCGAGGATGGCAAGGCCGAGGACACTGTGGAGAAACCTACCGTCACCTCATACTGAGAGTAGTAAGGATGTGGGGGAGAACCCGGTTGAGTCTCGGCCAATGGCATCTGACCAAGGCATGGATGCCCCCTTGAGTGAACTGCAGAAGGGTGACCCAGTCTTGCAAAATGTCACGATGT
>WNGS01039410.1:0-19037 GCA_020271785.1 Procambarus virginalis
AGACAAACAAATACAGAAAAAAACTGGGAGTAGACATAACACCAAACCTAACTCCAGTGGCTCATAAATAGAATAACGCGAGACGCACACTCCACTCGGGCAAAAGTCCGAACATACTTCAAAAACTTGAATAAGAAGACTTTTAGATAAATTTATTCTGCCTATGTGAGGCCATTCTTAGAGTATACCGCCCCACCGTGGAGCCCCCATCTTAAAAATTACATAAGGAAGTTCGAAAGGTGCAGAAGTTTGTAGCTAGACTCGTCTCAGAGCTGCGAGGGATGAGGTTCGAAGACAGGCTGAAAGCACTAAAATTGACGACGTTAGAAAAGAGGAAGAAAAGAAGGAACATGATACAGACGTATAAAATACTTATGGGATTGACAAGGTGGAAACAGAGGAAATGTTTTCAAAGAATAACAATAGAACAAGAGGACACGGATGAAAGCTTGAGATTCAAATGTGTCATTAGCGATGTTAGATGTTTTTTCAATTTCCGCTCGATTTCTTCATCTCCCTATTTAAATTATTCCTTCTTTGACGAGAAATTCGTGTCTGCATAAGCAGTTCCGTTATTTTTTTCCTGCGTTTATAATGTCGTCTGCGTTCTCTTTCTACGTTGGATCTCTTTCTGGTTTTCCTCAAAGGAACATGTTTCAGACAGACTTGATACGCTTCCGAAGTCAGTTTTTCTATTCCTTCTGTAGGACTTGTATTACTTAAAACAGTTTCCCATGGAATGTTTGTAAGTTCCCTGTTTATTATCTCCCAGTCTATCCTTTTATTATTCAAATTGAATTTACTGAATAGCCCCTCTCGCTTTATCAACGTTTTAGGTCTATTCTGAGTATTGATGGTCGTTTGCACTTCAGTGAGCTTGTGATCTGAATATGTGGTATCTGATATCGTAATGTCTCTGATAATGTCTTCATTGTTCGTAAAGACCAGTCTAGAATATTTTCATTTCTCGTTGGCTCCGATATCTGCTGATTGAGTGAAAATTTGTCACAGAATCTAAGTAGTTCTCTAATCTGTGGTTGGTTAGGTCCTGATAGATTCCCTGGTATAATATTATTGTTTGCTGTTCTCCACCTGAGACTAGGCAAGTTGAAGTCACCTAGGAAGATAATATCAGGTATTGGGTTCTTCAAATTATCAAGGCTATTCTCTATTTTGTTTATCTGTTCTCTGAATTCCTCAGCCGTTGCATCTGGCAGTTTGTATATTAGAATAATCACTAAATTTCTTTTCTCTATTTTTAATCTCAGTACCTCTATCACCTCATTTGTAACGTTAAGGAGCTCCGAGCACACAAGGTCTTCCCTAATATACAGACCCACTCCTCCATGTGACCTACTTTTCCTATCACACCTGTATAGGTTATATCCTGGAATCCAGATCTCACTGTCTAAGAATTCCCCTGCATGGGTTTCTGTGAAAGCTCCAAATACTGCATTTGACTCCGTGAGAAGGCCATTTATGAACTGTACTTTGTTGTTTGTTCTTGTTTTCAGTCCTTGTATGTTGGCAAAGATGAATGAGGTTACTCTATTAGTGATAGTTTGACTGGGAGACTTTCTCGGCAAGCCCATTATGCGTAGACATATTGAGTTTGTTCTGACCAGTACTGATTGTTGTAGGGCAGTTGCCTCTCGTAGTTGTGGTTCCCCTTCGGTGTGTAATTGTATCTGTAATTCTGGAATGCAAGTGGATGTGGCATCCAGTTCCATACATTCTCCATTCTCCTCCTTTTGAATTCTTTTTCGGTCTGGTATAAAAAATTTATCGAGTTTCCTCCAAATTCATTATCCTGCTTGCCACTCTTTATGTAGCGTTCCGTGCCTTTCACGTGAAAGTATGGGCAGCTGAGGTCATAGCATTTTCTGTCCTCCAGTGAGGTTTGGCACATGTCAGGATGGAAAAACCTACATATTGATCCAAATCGACACTCACCTTTCCGAAGCATATTTAAAAAATTTTGGGATGTTGGTAACTGGATGTTGGTTGGTTCATTCTCAAGTGAAGAGAATTTTGTTGTTGTTGTTGTTTAACATTCGCTACTCAGAACAATAAGTTTCAGTAGCACGGGCTATGGTGAGCCCGTAAGTGGAGGCTCTTTGGAGCCATTATCTGTACCAGTAGCTGATACTAGAGATCTGGCGATGGATAGGGGTCTTCATGCTGGTTTTCAGCCTGGAGGGCTGGCTATACCAGTTATGGAGCTGATGTGATTAGTGTCGACCTCTAGGTTTTCCGTTTTTTCTTTGCCTGCGACTTTGGCTGAGTAGTGCTGTCGTTGGAGTTTGGTGACGTGGCCTCCATGAAGAAGTCTTGAACCGTGTATGTGTCGTATTTGTGATGCGGCGCTGGAGTTCCTACTGTGATTTCCTCGTCTGAGGAGTCCGTAACCTCCGTAGTGGGTGTTTTTGTCTCTCGCCTCTCAGCCTTTGGTAGGCTTAGGTGTCGTTGATTGGTGGTTGTAGCTATTTCAGGAGCGCTGGTGGTGCTGTTATCGTTTGTAGACAGCACGTCTGCTAGCGCGGCTGCTGAGACTGTGATGGTAGGAGTGTTGGGAGCTGGAGAAGGAATTACCTCTGTTTGTGTCGCCCGGGTCATGGGCGGTTCTGGAGTCGGTGTTGAAGTTGACCGCATGGTCGTCCTGGTGGTAGTCTCCGGAGTGGTAGAGGAGGCAGTGAGATTTACGCTAGTGGCTATGATGGGGCCCAGGCCATTGTCTATGTATAATGCGTTCAGTTCACTAACAAAGCGCTGGTTGTCAGGTCCTGCAAGCCTTTCCGCTAGTTTAAGAAGACCAGGGATAATGCCTGCACGTGATGCAGGGGGTTGTGAAGGAGCCTGTGGGACCTTGGGTCCCCAATGAGAAGGCTGTGTCGCCTGCTGGGAGGAGCCACATGTTGGTAAGACCAGAAAGTCTTCTGGTCGATTAGTGAGAGCTAAGGTGGTGGGTTGAACGCTTGGGGCTCTGGTCAAGGAGGTAGAAGGGTTGTTTCTCTTGGCTTCAACCTGGGCCTTGAAGCTTTCCTGTCTGCGGGGGCAGCGGTAGGAAATTGCGGGGTGATTGCCATCACAGAGCAAGCAGCGATGGACTGTTGCCTTGCATATGGAGTAGTGATGGTCCAGTGCGCACAGGCTGCACCTCTGGACAGGGTGCTGACATTTGTTGGTCGGCACTTCCCAGCCGGCACTCTGATGGTAATCTTGGGCATAGCATTTTATCAAATCACGTCTTTTTTTGAGGCAACACGTGAGGAACACAAATGCGAACAAGCCTGAATGGTCCCCCAGGACTATATGCAACTGAAAACTCACACCCCAGAAGTGACTCGAACCCATACTGCCAGGAGCAACGCACCTGGTATGTACAGGGACGCCTTAATCCGCTTGACCATCAACCTGGGGACCATTCAGGCTTGTTCGCATTTGTGTTCCTCACGTGTTGCCCCAAAAAATGAGGTATTTGATGAAATGCTATGCCCAAGACTACCATCAGAGTGCCGGCGGGGAAGTGGTTCAAATAGCTTCGGCTATCACTTCCTTACGTCCGGTCGTGATGGTCAAGCGGATTAAGGCGTCCCTGTAATATACTAGTTGCGTTGCTCCTGGCAGTATGGGTTCGAGTCACTTCTGGGGTGTGAGTTTTCAGTTGCATATAGTCCTGGGGACCATTCAGGCTTGTTTGCATTTGTGTTCCTCACATGTTGCCCCAAAAAATGAGGTGATTTGATAAAATGCTATGCCCAAGATTACCATCAGAGTGCCGGCGGGGAAGTGGTTCAAATAGCTACGGCTATCACTTCCTTATGTCCGGTCATGATGGTCAAGCGGATAAAGGCGTCCCTGTAATATACCAGTTGCATTGCTCCTGGCAGTATGGGTTCGAGTCACTTCTGGGGTGTGAGTTTTCAGTTGCATATAGTCCTGGGGACCATTCAGGCTTGTTCGCATATATATATATATATATATATATATATATATATATATATATATATATATATATATATATATATATATATATATATATATATGCAAACAAGCCTGAATGGTCCCCAAGACTAGATACAACTGAATGGTCCCCAAGACTAGATACAATATATATATATATATATATATATATATATATATATATATATATATATATATATATATATATATATATGTCGTACCTAGTAGCCAGAACGCACTTCTTAGCCTACTATGCAAGGCCCGATTTGCCTAATAAGCCAAGTTTTCCTGAATTAATATATTTTCTCTAATTTTTTCTTATGAAATAATAAACCTACCCATTTCATTATGTATGAGGTCAATTTTTTTTTATTGGAGTTAAAATTAACGTAGATATATGACCGAACCTAACCAACCCTACCTAACCTAACCTAACCTATCTTTATTGGTTAGGTTAGGTTAAGTAGCCGAAAAAGTTAGGTTAGGTTAGGTTAGGTAGGTTAGGTAGTCGAAAAACAATTAATTCATGAAAACTTGGCTTATTAGGCAAATCGGGCCTTGCATAGTAGGCTGAGAAGTGCGTTCTGGCTACTAGGTACGACATATATATATATATATATATATATATATATATATATATATATATATATATATATATATATATATATATATATATATATATATATATATATAACAAGTAAAATATTTTTCAGATTGAATCTAAGGAAACAAAGGTACATGAAAATACATTAAAAAGTTTTCTTTTGCAAACATAGTTGTAGGCGATTGGAACAAGCTAAGTGAGAAGGTGGTTGAGGCGAAAACCGTCTGTAGTTTCAAAACGTTATACGACGAAGAGTACTGGGAAGACGGGACACCACGAGCTTAGATCTCATCCTGTAACTACACTTAGGTAATTACACTTAGGTAATTTCTAGATTTAATTTTGCTTATTAGATTCTTGGTGTTTATGCAAGATAAGATCTGTGTTTATGAAAGAGTAATCAGAAGCCGTCGTAGCCCAGCTGTGGGAGCGTCCTCCGCGGCCTCCCAGTCCGGAGTTCCACCCATAGCTCTGCTTATGCTTCTTTTACTCTGTTCACTTAATCAGTTTTCCTTCTTTTATTATTATGATGTGAGTATTAATTTTGAAAGAATATAGTAAATAATCAAATGTTCTAAAAATAAAATTGGAGATCAAATCAATATGGATGTGACTGGAACATTAGTAAGTCCGGGACACTGTGTTGCCTAGATAATAGTCTTTTGGTCACTTAAAGTTTCTCACAACTTTGATGAAAATTATCTGTCCATGTGCATGTATACCATCCTAGCAGATCCTGTGTTAACTGAATCAAGAAATAGCTTTCTAGCGTATACTATTCCTCGTGCCTTCTCTTTGTTTCACGTATGTTCAGATCTTTCCGTTTGTCAGTGTTAAAGGTAAGTGACCATTTGTCCGACCACTGCTTGAGCGCAACTAAATCTCCTCATATTCTCCCTCAAATGTATTCGTTTCTAAATCGCAACAATTATGCAAAATCCGCAAACAACGATACTTAAGACTTTCTTCTGACAGTTTGATGACATATAACACAGTCTGAATGACCTCCAAATGAACTCACGGGGGTACACTACTTGTAATTTAAATAATTGCAACTGTTCGCCGTTGATTTCTCTTTTTTCAGCATTGCCCTTTATTTTCAAACAATTATATTTTCTATCCCCCACACCAGCACTCCTTTAGTTACGAATCCTGGTCTTCAATTTTGGAATGGGGACCTACTAAATATAACTGTGCTACACGTTTGTTGATTATCAATGCTAATACCGACAGCTAACCCTTCTTCCCTTATTTTTATAATTGTTAGCTAAACATAACGCTTATAAACTCGTAGGGCATTGTCTGCCTTAACTGAATTTTTGCTGATACTTTGAGAGAAATCTTAATTTTAAGTGTTTCAAGAGACGTTTCCTTGCAAGCTAACTGAGAATGGTCGATAAAGAAGCTACTCTGTAGTTTAGTGGCTCCTGTGTCCATTCATTCTGAGACATTGACACTACATTGGCTGTCTTCCATTCCTTTGGCAACTCCTTCTTTTCCAGTGATGACTCGAAGAGTTAAAAGGAGGCTCAAGTCTGCAGCTACATCTTTCAGTCTCCACAAACACTATTTTGTTGTTTCCAGTGTACTCACCTATTTGTATTAACCTATTTGAGTCTGCAGAATCGAGCTGTAGCTTTTTGTACCCCACTTTTCTAGCCTTTGGTTAGTTAATTAATGCATTGAATCCTGACCTATTTCTCTATTATGCCTGCATTTAAAGTTATGAATGGAGTTAGCCTCTACATCCTGCTACTTTAGGTCATTCCATTTACTCACTGCCCTTATGCTAAAAAAAAAATTTCTAACATCGCTATGACACATCTGAGTCTCAAGCTTTCATCCGTTCTACCTTCTTCTATTGTTATTCGTTGTAAACATTTCCTCTGTTTCCACCTTGTCAATCCCACCAAGTATTTTATTATCGAACTTTTATAATCGAATATTATTGTGTTGTTGTTGTAGGTAGGTGCGTACGTCCCTTCCGTACAACCAACCAAAACCTGTAGTGCTTGTACTTTGATCAGGAGATCACCCTGTATGCTTCAACTGCTCTTGGAGAGGGGCTCAGCGGCACACATTTAGGGGAGTGCGGCTCCAACACTGGCCTCGTTGTCACGTGCACACACCAAATTTGAGCCGCTGTGACTCCCTACTCTCTCCTTATTCTGGTATGACCTCCTCAATCCCCCTTTCTTTGAATTATAATTCTGTTCCACCCTGTCCGCAGCTGTGGTTCCTTCTCTCTTTCTCTCTCTCTTTTCTACTTTCTGGGAAGCCTCACTAGGACAAGGGCAAACACCTGTTGATTATATACATTTAATGGGCAGAGAACATATACAGCACACATATATAATAATAACTCCAACATTCTATGCTGTTACAGCCAGGTTGCAATCCAATCCCATCAGGACTCTTATCAGCTGCTTATCAAGTGGTAGTCCAACTCCTGGCTCGCCACTTACTCTACCAACCTCACCAAGTGGGTTAAATCTTGAAATACAATATGGCACTATCAGCCCTAGAAAGTGTATAAATATATACAAGTAACTCAGCCTATGGCTATAATACTACAAACATCAGTATAAATATTCCTTGATACAAAACTATCCAATCTCTCACCTCCCACTGTGTCGTGCACGCCAATTACACTCAAGCACTCTATCAACTCTCTATAAGTAGACAATAAGAACCTCTTCTCTATCTCTAGAGGTTCCCTACCCGGAACGTCTTCAGGTTCCTCAACAATTCTCTACCAGGATCCTCTGCAACTCTTCCAGGCTGCTGCACCATGACATTTTCCTTGAACAGCAATGATGCTTCACCACTGGTATTACAGAAGCAAGTGAAACTTCACTTCACTGCTCCTCCTCACACAGCTTGAGTTCCATCTCCTCACTATGGGGCTATTCTTCCTCAGAGTAAACTGCTCCTTCAACTTCCTTAGAGTTTTATCTACTAACTCCCTCTACTGAGTTCTAAGTTCTCTCATCAACTCGTTTCCCAGACTAACCACAGAATTCGAATCGCTCGCTGACGCCTGCTGGTTGGTCAGCGACACAGGGCGCCCTAGGCTGCCCTGTGTCTGGTTAAATGGAAAAAAGAAAAGAGAAAGTGCACGTTTCTAATATGTTTAATTTCACAATGCTTGAGGGTATACGATATTTTTTGCTGTTCCATTGTCTGTGGAGATATAGAGAATGTATGGTTTGCCGACTCTAGAACACGCAACATATAATTGACCATGTGAGAAGCAATTCATGTCTAGATATAAACTGCTCAATTCTAAAGATTGGCCATGAACTTTATTGATGGTGATTGCAAACACCAATCGAATTGGAAATTACAATCTCTTAAATTGAAATGGCATATCTGTTGGAATCATAGGAATGCAAGGAATGACGACATATTCACCTTTGAAATGTTCTGTCAATATTGTTGCTTCTACGACCTTCCTGATTAATTTTTTTACTGCAAAGCGCATGCTGTTGCAAAGTTTGGTCTGGTTGATATGGTGCAACATGATAATTGGCACTCCGATTTTCAATTGCCGTACGTGCAGTGGTATCCCTGGCAGATCGAGTGAATTCAAAAATTCTGTTGGATAATTAACCGCTTCATCTGCTTCCACAACAGTATCGACGGACTTGTATGAGACTGCCTCGCTTTGGATGTTAGACTGAATAATATTGTTAAGTTCTTAGACGTCTTTGTTCTTGCCCGCAAGAACCGCTCGTTCATTCAGACAATCATGATTCGTATAATTGGTTTGAATATTGGGAAATACTTTTTCAACCAATTCTTCTTTTGACCTCACTAAAATGTTAAAGTTATGAGGCAATGAAATTCGTCCTGAGGTCAGATCAACCGGCACGTTTCCGTCCCAATTTCCAGAAAATTATGTGAGAATATCTCAGCTGATGGATCGTTTTACAGCTGGACACGCATATTTGTAGTTAATTTTAACGTCTTTTCGTGTCGCCACAAAGAAGAGTATTTCAGGAGAGCATTTATTTCGTCCGCTAATGTCGATCGAGGAATTACAGGTAATGTTTACCTGAAATCTCCTGCAAGCAATATTAATGTGTACACAAATGGTCGGATGTTTCCACGCAAATCCTGTAATGATCAATCAAGAGCCTCGAGCAATTTTTTCTGGGCCATTGTGCATTCATCCCAAACAATAAGTTTTCATTTCTGCAATACTTTTCCCATGCCGGATGCTTTGGAAATGTTGCACGTGGGAGTTTCAATGAATTGCATGTTCAACGGCAATTTCAAAGCCGAAGTAGCAGTTCTTTCACCTGGTACCAATGTCGCAGTAATTCCGGACGATGCAAGAGTTATGCCATTTTGGGATCGCCAAATGGCTATGCCATTTTGGGATCGAAATGCTACCAGAATCAATCTAATTAGGAAGGTTTTACAGTTCCTCCTGTCGCATCTAGGATGATTTCTCCAAACCCGTTATTGACAGTTTAATTATTTGATTGTAAATGCCTTTTCGCTCAAGCAATTCTACATCGAACGAAGCAGCAGCAGATCGATTCGGTGATGGCATTTCCAATTGATTTAGAACTTTGTTCGCGATTTCTAAGCACAAATCTTTAATCATTATCAACGCTTCGTTGTTGATTTCTGCTGTGAAATCCATGTTCATATTTGAATTTCCCTTGCGTATTCGACGGATATCTTTAGCCATGTGCGAATTATATTTCTCCCATAACTCTGTTGGAGATGAAGTAGAGTAGGCAGTCAATATGATTACAAACAATGCACGAATTTGATTTGGATGTGACGTGTTGTACGCGTCATTAATGCATACATCCAAGTGTCGGTCGTTCTTCAGTAAATTCAGAGCTTGACATGCACAATGGGAAGTGGCATGTGTTAAGTCGTTGACAAATCTCAATGGCTGGAAAGACGTTGGACCGGGCACATTTACCAACAGCATGCGAAGAAAGAAGCATTCCTCTTGATTGGAATGCACTGTGTACAGTCTGCCTATCGTAGTTCATCTGAATATGCCAGGTTGTCCGTCGACGCGCTCTCCTCGTTTACGTCGTTCAAATGATTTTCTACTGGCATTCCATGTGTAATACGACGGCACTTCCGAATACAGCAGTGTTTTCGCAAACGCGTCATTTTGACATAACGTGAAGAAAGCAGTTAACGTTGTAGCCGGTGGATTCATAGCTCTTTGTTGCACATTTGCAGCCGTGAAAAAACGTGTTGTTCATTTTTCTGTTTTCAAAACAAAAACAAAAAATACTAACGAAATATTTTAATTCAATCGCAGATCAATCGACACAGCTCAATTTCACCACCAATTGCACTGAAAAATAAGAAGAACAGTTAAAAAACGAAATTAAAAACAATGAAAAAAGAAACAAATAAGCTATACCCACGAAATGAACGGTATGGTAAACAACACAGCTTAATTCCAATGCAACGTCACAGAAAATAATTAAATCAAAATGAAAATAAATCAAAATCAATGAAAGTTGAATATATCAATGCAATTGGAAACATTGAAATGTAATCGCAACATTTTTTTTTTTGAGATATATACAAGAATTGTTACATTCTTGTACAGCCACTAGTATGCGTAGCGTTTCGGGCAGGTCCCTGGAATACGATCCCCGCCGCGAAGAATCGTTGTTACAACCAAGTACACATTTTACTGTTGAGTTAAACAGAGGCTACAGTTAAGATTTTGCGCCCAGTAAATCCTCCCCGGCCACGATACGGACCCATGACAAAGCGCTCGCGGAACGCCAGGCGAGTGTCTTACCACTACACCACGGAGACTGGTATTTTGTGTATCGTGTGTTGCTCTTACGTGCAACAGATGGCGCTGTTTTTCAAAAAACCCAGGTTCTTACCTGTCACAGGTGTGGCATCTAAATAGTAGATATATAGAAACACGCATGTATTCTATTGGAACGTTGTGTAAAAATTTCAAAGCAATCGGTGAAGAACTTTCGGAGACTACAGCGTGTGTTACCCTTACATCCAACAGATGGCGCTTTTACAAAAAAAAACATGGTTTCTCCTGTCACATGTGAGGCATGTATAAAGTAGGCATTTAAAAACATGTGCATATTCGAATGCAACGTTGTGACAAAATTTCAAAGCAATCGGTAAAGAGGTTTCGAAGATTTCCTTCACTCAAAAAACACATGAAAAATCACAGTTTTTCCAAAAAGCATGTTTTTTTCACCGTCACAGACATTACGTCTATATAGTATGCATATAAAAACACGTTCGGATGCGAATGGAACGTTGTGTAAAAATTTCAAAGCAATCGGTGTAGAACTTTCGGAGATTAGTGATTTTGAACAAACGAACATTTCCATTTTTATTTAAACAGATTTTTAGGTAATTATGATCAATTCCTTTCAATATGTTATGGCATAGAACATAGTTTTCATTATATTTCTTTACTGATTCTAGAGAGGAAAGAATTCTGAATGATAACCTTGCTGTAAATGAAAATCCATATATAGAGAAATAAAAATACACAGACATAACACGAGTACGTATGTCAGTGTTGCAACGTATATGAATACCGTGTTCTGAGCTTTACATCACAGGAATAAAGTGTTGTGAGTGTTACATCACAGGATTGAAGTGGTGTGAGAGTTGTCATACAGAATAAAACATGTCGAAACCCTTACGTATAACAGGGTAATTACGTGATGCAATATGTTATTCCTTACCGGTGCAACACTCATAATATGTTATTACTGTTTTGTAATTTTATAATGACAATAAATAATATAATACATAAGAGTTGCTAGAAATGGTAAATAAAACATGATTGAATATTTAAAATATGATTAAATAGATGAAAAATAGTAACGAATTAAAACTAAAGTATTTTGTGGCCAATATATGGAGAAAAATAAGAATAGAGGGAGGAGGTGGAACAGGTGACAGCGTGAACACCGGGTCCGACCTCCCAGTCTGACCACGACTGTCGGGAAACCGAGACACTCATACACAAATAGTATAGTCTTCCCTTAACAGTATCCTCTTAAAATTAGAGAATGGGAGACTCCGTGACGTCATCGACGTCGCCGCAGTATTTACATTATTAAACCACTGTTCATACAACAGTTTAATGTCTAAATTGAATAAAAAAGTGTTCAATAAGACTGAATATAATTATTAACAACAAAATATAGCTTGATTCCCTTGTTAACGTAAATTTAACTTAGAAGTTATCTCAAAATCTCAAAAATATATCTATATATCTCAAAAAAAAAAAAAAAAGTAGAACCACAATATTGGAACAAGGGAGGGAGAGCGTCTCTTACAGACGCCACGCTCACACGTAAACAATAACAAAGCAGCCTTAAGCTGCACACATGGCTCCAGAGTTGGTTTAACACCTAGACACCTATTTACGTGTCAACAACCAGCTACATATTGATCACATATTGATTTTTCTTATAGTTGGCCTCAAGTGTTGAAACCTAGAAACACCAGATGGAGGGAAAAATATTTTATAACGTGTTATAATTTATGTTTCAAATATTTTCCCTTCATCTACATTGAAAGAGAATCAATAATACTCAGACATAACACTAATACATTCACATGTTGTGAGTGTTGCAACACACAGGAATAATGTCTTGCAAGTGTTGCAACACACAGGAATAATGTCTTGTAAGTAAGTAATTATCAAAAGAATGCACCAAACTGGGAAGGCTATGTAGCTAATGTCTTGTAAGTGTTTCAGCCAAAAAGCTTTATAAGAGTGTTTCAACGCAGAAATGAGGTGTTGCGAGGACTGGAATAACGAGTTGTGGTTATTGCAACACAGGAATGTTTTGCATTTAAAAAAAATGCTGTGTATTGGAAGACCTACAAAACAACATATTATTCATGCTTTTCAACACTAACATGGTATTCTTGTGTTGCAAAGTTACAACTCTCACAACTATTATTTTCATGAAGTGTTTGTTACGGCCACAATGGGTCGCAACTGGGTTCTTTGCTGGTGGAACTAAAGTTCTGTTATCCAACCCCAAGTTAGTAGTGGTTTTCAAGGAGTGAGCTCGGTAATGCAAGTCAAACATAATGGGGGAGTTGCATTGAATACGACACTTCATTAATTGTCAATATATTCACATATAATCACTTTCCCATCACCTCATATATAATCCTAAAGGAAGTATTACTACACTTAATATATACACAAGTGTCTCTCTCATAGGACACTAAGCGCTCCTCGATGCTCAATCGATGCAGTCTTCTCAGCTTCCGTGTTTCCTCAACACACAGTACCGTCCTCAACCAGTACTAGGAATCATCAACGAGTCTACCCTAGCCACGGGCCAGCCAATTCACAGTCTCACTAGGTGCTCCTTGTGAACTCTCACAATCACTCTCCAGCCTGGAGCTGGCAGAGAACATCAGCCTCGCGCTGCTGGGCCTCTCCGCACGAACAAATACAAGGGTAGCGAACCCCTGGCAGGAGCTTCTTGCAACTCGCTGGTTACGCTCCTCCGTAGCATCTTACTGTCAGTTGTCTCTTCCGCTAGCCAGTCCCGGGGTACGCCGAATTCTGTCACTGCCACTTCACAGGCAGACAGTAGAACACAACATAGTTCTTCTTCGGTAGAGGCTCACTGCTTCCGTAAAGCAGAATGGAGTAGAGAGATATTGGCTGCCCTGGGTAGACTGACTGTCCTCGTACCACAGCAGCCCTACGTCGACTCTGTGGATACAGACACGTCATCAGTACACTGGTCACTACATGGGACACTAGGAAACATCACTTACGGTCTCTGACATAGACATACAACTCCTCCTACAATAGACGGCGCTGATTTTCTAGGCGCCACCTCACCAGAGGTCAGCACCAGCTACCTCTCGACCTGACTAGGACAGGAATCTAGCGCCTGTTGCTGGTATCTGTCATGTTCACAGAAAATGGTACCATCCGTTTTCTATGTGCGGCGGCTGGACGCCACTAGACTAGACTAGACTAGAGAAGGTAAACAACAGCACACAGGACGCTACCAGCTTGGGAGCTACTCTATCATGTAATTATTTAAGTATTAAAGTCAGTAACCAGGAATGACTTTACATCAACCTTACTACCAAGACTATCTCAGCTATACACAGACACCACACTGGCGACGAAGATGAACTGGGAACGCAGGTATTTTGTTCAACAAAACACAAGGAAGGAGCATGCTGTCTCGCCCAGAGGAGGAAGGAGAAGCTGTCTCTGAGCACCATACCCGATGCTGTATGCAACCCCATGCTGTGTGCTGACTGTTGATGTGTGCTGATCGTTGCTGTGTGCTGGCCGTTGCTGTGTGCTGGCCAATGCTGTGTGCTACCCAAGCTATGCCGAGTGTTGCTGTGTGAGAGGAATCTGCCGACGCTGTGTACGAAACGACGCTTTGATGCAGTGTACAAAACCCGATGTTTTGGTTACGAAACGACGCTCCGTGCTACAAAATTCTTCACGCTGTGAACCAACTGCTGCCTACTGCTGACTACTGCTGCCTACTGCTGCCAATTGCTGTACCAACTGCTAACAACTGCTGTGTTGCTGTGAGTTGGAGTAACAACACATGTACACAAGGGCTAGGTAAGAAGTCAGTTGCTGCTGTGTTGTGCACTGTTGTGAACTTTTGCATTAAAATGCTTGTGTGCTTTGCAAAATTAAAGTAATTACAGTGAATTCTTGAATAACATATACAGTGCAGTAAGTGTTATATATTCTGAGGAACATTTTAAGTGATAAGTTTAAATTTATTCAGTAAAAATGGCAAATATACCTCAGTTTCCTGCATTTGATCCTGACTGTGACCAGACAAACCTGTCACAGAGGTGGGTCAAATGGCTTAAAAGGTTTGAAAATTTGTTGATAGTTTCTGACATCAAAAGTGCTGAAAGAAAGCGTGCCTTTCTGCTTCACTATGCAGGTGATAGAGTTTGTGATATCTTTGATACACTGAAAGACACTGGTGGTGCCAAAGATTATGACACTGCCAAGGCCAAATTAACTGAGCATTTCAAACCAAGGCAAAATACTGCTATGGAAATTATGCATTTCAGGAGAGCAAAACAACTCTCTAATGAAACTGTTGATCAATACCATACACGTCTGCAGGGTTTAGCAGCCCACTGTGAGTTTGCTGATGTTGACAAAGAAATCAAACAGCAAATAATTGAAACATGCACATCTACACGTCTTCGTCGAAGAGCTCTAGAACTTGTTGATGATGAAAGTTCTCTTACCAAGATACTGGATATGGCTCGTCGAATGGAAGATGCTGCACGTGATGCTCGTGCCATGGAGTGCAGTGCCAACAACGGTTCTGCCACTGTTACTAACAGTCATGAAGTATGTAAGGTTCAGGGAGTACACCATGATCATAGAAGATATCATGCCAAACCTAACATTAAATTGAGCCGAGAACCACATCACAACTGGAGTCATGGAACAAGACTCAAGCAGTCACAACGACTCACATCAGAGGTTGTCAATAATAAATGTTACAATTGTGGAGGAGACTACCCACACCAAGATAATGTTTGTCCTGCACAAGGTAAGAAGTGCTATGAGTGTAGAAAACTAGGTCATTTTGGTGCTATGTGTCGTTCCGCACTAAAGAAACCACAATCAATAAATAAAAGCAATGTACGAGGATCAAGTCATAGGAGTCGAGGTGGCAAACACAATATTGCACCTCAAATCAAGAATGTTAATAATATACAAGACAACATTTCATTACAACCAGTCTCAGATGACAGTGAATGTGATTATATTTATGGAGTACAATCAATCACAAAATGGAATGATCTTCCAAAAACCCAGAGACTATAGTATACATTGCTGGCATTTGTCTCAAAATTCTCATTGACACTGGATCAAACATTGACACCATTGCTGAGTGCCACTATGAAAAATTTAAAAAACAATTCCCAAAGCTTGAAAACTATAATGGCAAAGCCACTGCCTATGCTTCAAAGGTAGCCTTACCAGTGATTGGAACTTTCACTGCAGAGATTAAGTCAAAGAATGCAATGCTCATTACTACATTCCATGTTGTTAGGAATGCAAAGGAGTCTTTACTCAGTTACAAGACTTCAACCAAATTGGGGCTACTTCAGCTTTCTAATGCTGTAGCAGTGGAATCTGCAAACAATGTTGATGCTATTGTTGCTGAATTTTCTGATCGGTTTAAATCCATAGGTTGTTATACTGATAGCAAGGTACATCTGCATATCAACCCAGATGTAATTCCAGTTGCCCAACCACATCGCCGACAACCATTCCATACTCGCAAGAAAGTCGATGCCGAACTGGATAGGCTGATAGAACTAGATATCATTGAACCGGTAACAGGCCCAACACCATGGGTAAGCCCAATTGTCACTCCACCAAAGCCGAAGAATCCAGATGAGATACGCATTTGTGTAGACATGCGTGTTCCCAACAAGGCAATAATGCGTGAACGCCATCCTACACCCACTGTAGATGATATGATTTACCGCTTGAATGGTGCAACTGTATTCAGCAAGTTAGATTTAAACAAGGGCTATCATCAGCTTGAACTTGATGATGAGAGTCGATTCATCACAACGTTTACGACACATCGAGGTCTGTATAGGTACAAGCGCCTGAGTTTTGGTATTAACAGTGCTGCTGAAGTATTCCAGCACATCATCAGCCAGGTATTGCAAGATATACCTAATGCTGACAACATGTCTGATGACATCATTGTTTATGGCCGTACCCAAGCTGAACACGACAAAGCTCTTCGTGCAACATTGCAACGCTTACGAGAAAAGAATTTGACGCTAAGCCGAGCAAAGTGTGAGTTCAATAAACATAAAATTGAATTCTTTGGACATGTACTTAGTGACAAAGGTCTATCTCCAGATCCTAAGAAAGTTGCAGATATCAAGAATGCTGCACCTCCTTCAACATCCACTGAAGTACATAGTTTTCTGGGAATGGCAAACTACTGTTCTCGCTTCATTCCAGATTTTGCTACCATTACGAAGCCTCTACGTGAGCTCCTGAAGAAAAATGCATCATGGTACTGGAGCGATGTCGAGCAAAATGCATTTGATGCTGTGAAAGATGCACTAGTAGAAAATGCGACTGCTGCATACTTTGATCCATCAATGGACACTGAGTTAACGGTGGATGCTAGTCCTGTTGGTTTAGGTGCTGTGTTAGCCCAACACAAACCTGGTCAACCAGATTCAAGAGTAGTAATTGCCTACGCCAGCCGTTCTCTCACAGATGTTGAGCAACGATACAGTCAGACAGAGAAGGAAGCTCTTGCTCTTGTATGGGGCTGTGAACACTTCAATGTGTATCTGCTTGGTGCACCCTTTACCACGATAGTCACTGACCACAAACCGTTGGAGACCATCTTCAATAATCCAAAGTCCAAACCACCAGCTCGCATTGAGAGATGGGCTCTTCGTCTGCAACCATACAACTTTACGGTGAAATACAAGCCAGGTGCAGGCAATCCCGCTGATTACATCAGTCGACATCCTGCCAACAGTTTCACCATCACCAAGCATCAGCAAGTTGCCGAGGAATATGTACACTCTGTAACCTGTGATGCAGTCCCTAAGGCTCTCACTCTTGATGAAATCCGTACTGCAACCCTAGAGGACCCAACTCTGCAAGCAACAGTGGATGCATTGACTAAGAAAAAGTTTCCACGCATCCCACCCTCAGGAGTTGACCAAGATGCATTCAAAGCACTTGAACGCATCCAGACAGAATTAAGTGTTACGCAACAACGCGACACCGTGCTGCGAGGTACTCGTATCGTCATTCCAGCTGTTCTCCAGCAACGTGCTCTGAAGCTTGCACATCAAGGACACCAAGGTCTTGTAAGGACCAAACAGCTGCTACGAGAAAAGGTGTGGTTTCCTGGCATTGATCGTCAAGCTAAGGACATGCATGATGCCTGTGTCCCTTGCCAAGCTGCAGTGGATACTTCAAGACCAACACCTCTACAACCTTCACCACTACCTGCTGCACCATGGATGGAAGTATCGATGGACTTCTGTGGACCGCTACCAACTGGAGAGTACTTGATGGTAGTCATTGATGATCACTCACGTTATCCAGAAGTAGAAATCATCACTTCCACATCTGCAAAGGCTGTCATCCCGAAACTCGACAAGATCTTTTCAAACTTTGGCATTCCTGAAGTTGTCAAGACGGACAATGGACCGCCATTTAATGGACAAGACTTTGTCAACTTTGCTGAGCATATTGGATTCAAACACCGCCGTGTGATGCCACTACATCCTCAAGCAAATGGAGAAGTAGAGAGATTCATGCAACCTCTCATGAAAGCTGTACGCTGTGCTCATGCCGAAGGACGATCCTGGAAACAAGCTATGTATGCTTTTCTCAGGAACTACCGTGCAACACCGCATGGAACACTGGGCAAGTCGCCTGGCGAACTTTTATTTGGACGTCCTATGAGAATCGCACTACCTGTCATGCCAGCCAAGGTAACGGATAAACGTCTCGCTCAGAAGGATGCACTAGCCAAGGGCAAAATGAAAATTGCTCATGATCAACGTGCAAAGGAACAATTCATAAAGGTTGGAGATACTGTTCTCGTTAAAAAGAAAAAGAGGGAAAGCTAGATATGCCGTATGATACAAAACCATATAAAGTGATTAGTGTAAAAGGAACTATGGTAACAGCGAGTAATAGAGATCATAGTATAACACGTAATATGGCTTATTTCAAAGTGATTCCAAATAGTGTAGAAAATGATGAAGTGCAAAGTCGTGCAAAAGAAAAGAAAAAATGAGTTATAACTCGATAAACAATTCATCGAGGGATATTTTTGTATTTAAGGACTCTCGTCCAAAACGTCATGTTAAACGCCCTACACGATATGATGATTAATTGTGTTCCTATGTAATGCAAAGTATTTACTTGTTATGCTGAACTAAATTTAATATTGTTTGAATAATGCAGATCTCTCATTCAATATTTTGTAACTTTGTATTACAGTTTCTTTCATGTTTGTTTAACATTGCATATGTATTTTTAACATTGAAATCCTTTGTGGTAAAGATTGTTTAAATTCTTTGTGTGTTTAATTAATGTTAAATGTATGCAATATCTCTTGATATGTTAATAACTTACTTTGTGTCAATAACTTTGCTTTGTGCTACAAGCATGGTAGACATCCTGTATTCATTCTTTTTAAAGAAAAGGAGGGATGTCATGTTCACAGAAAATGGTACCATCCGTTTTCTATGTGCGGCGGCTGGACGCCACTAGACTAGACTAGAGAAGGTAAACAACAGCACACAGGACGCTACCAGCTTGGGAGCTACTCTATCATGTAATTATTTAAGTATTAAAGTCAGTAACCAGGAATGACTTTACATCAACCTTACTACCAAGACTATCTCAGCTATACACAGACACCACAGTATC
>WNGS01039421.1:0-23671 GCA_020271785.1 Procambarus virginalis
GTCACACTCTTGGGCAAACTTCTTGTAGCTCCTAAGTATACTGTCTATCATACCATTATCACACATCCAAACAATTTGATGTGGTACACTATTTAATTCCTTATTTCTATAGTTTTCAATAAGTTGACACTCTAATACATAATGTTCTAAGGTGTGGGCGTGCGGCATACCACATAATTTACACTCCTTATCTTCTTCACTGACATCAACACCGTATTGCCAGATATATTTGTATCCTAATCTTAATCTCATGTAATTGAATCCTTCCAAGTAGACTTTCCTTTACCATAGGTGAAGGACGAATTTGTATTTATTATTGAATAATGCTTAAGTGTGTTACTACTGTCCACCATTGCCATTCTCTTTATCATTTCTTCACCCTCTTGGATCATCTTGATTCTTGTTTTTATTTGTTTCAATGTTAACTGACATATAACATCAACAAGAGGTTTTTCAGTGGCTCTTTTCGCTATGTCATCAACTACCTCATTCAACAGGATTCCCACATGTGAAGGGATCCACATGAATCTTACTTTATACCCAGTTTTTTCTAATTTCTTAACATTCTCTCTACACTCTATCACAATATTCTGATATACTGGGCGTCTGCTATTTAAAGACTCTAACGCTCCTCTGCTGTCAATAAAGAAGCACGCATTTTTACTACATTTGACTACTTCCTGTAATCCTGCTAAAACTCCTTGGAGTTCAGCCTGCGTTGAAGAGACATTGTCAGTTAAGCGGCGTCCAATAACACACATGACTGTAGCACATGACTGGAGCACATGACTGTACAGCTGCCGCCCAGTTGGGTGGGTGTGGAGCACATGACTGTACAGCTGCCGCCCAGTTGGGTGGGTGTGGAGCACATGACTGTACAGCTGCCGCCCAGTTGGGTGGGTGTGGAGCACATGACTGTAAAGCTGCCGCCCAGTTGGGTGGGTGTGGAGCACATGACTGTAAAGCTACCGCCCAGTTGGGTGGGTGTGGAGCACATGACTGTAAAGCTGCCGCCCAGTTGGGTGGGTGTGGAGCACATGACTGTAAAGCTGCCGCCCAGTTGGGTGGGTGTGGAGCACATGACTGTAAAGCTGCCGCCCAGTTGGGTGGGTGTGGAGCACATGACTGTAAAGCTGCCGCCCAGTTGGGTGGGTGTGGAGCACATGACTGTAAAGCTGCCGCCCAGTTGGGTGGGTGTGGAGCACATGACTGTAAAGCTGCCGCCCAGTTGGGTGGGTGTGGAGCACATGACTGTAAAGCTGCCGCCCAGTTGGGTGGGTGTGGAGCACATGACTGTAAAGCTGCCGCCCAGTTGGGTGGGTGTGGAGCACATGACTGTAAAGCTGCCGCCCAGTTGGGTGGGTGTGGAGCACATGACTGTAAAGCTGCCGCCCAGTTGGGTGGGTGTGGAGCACATGACTGTAAAGCTGCCGCCCAGTTGGGTGGGTGTGGAGCACATGACTGTAAAGCTGCCGCCCAGTTGGGTGGGTGTGGAGCACATGACTGTAAAGCTGCCGCCCAGTTGGGTGGGTGTGGAGCACATGACTGTAAAGCTGCCGCCCAGTTGGGTGGGTGTGGAGCACATGACTGTAAAGCTGCCGCCCAGTTGGGTGGGTGTGGAGCACATGACTGTAAAGCTGCCGCCCAGTTGGGTGGGTGTGGAGCACATGACTGTAAAGCTGCCGCCCAGTTGGGTGGGTGTGGAGCACATGACTGTAAAGCTGCCGCCCAGTTGGGTGGGTGTGGAGCACATGACTGTAAAGCTGCCGCCCAGTTGGGTGGGTGTGGAGCACATGACTGTAAAGCTGCCGCCCAGTTGGGTGGGTGTGGAGCACATGACTGTAAAGCTGCCGCCCAGTTGGGTGGGTGTGGAGCACATGACTAAAGCTGCCGCCCAGACTCACCATAGATGTAAAGTGCCTTGTATAGTGACTGTTGTGAGACTCTTGTTGACCACTTGCGACACAGAGATTATTGATGTGTGTATTTGTGTGGTTATTATAAATATGTATTTATTTATTTATTTATTTATGCATATACAAGAAGGTACATTGGGAATGTGTGGATACATAAAATGGTAATTACAGTCTTGTAAAGCCACTAGTACGCGCAGCGTTTCGGGCAGGTCCTTAATCTAAGAAAATTTTAAGTAGGTAAATACTTGCAAAATTTATAAAAAAATGATAACAAAATGTATGTGTATGTATATATATGTATACGTATATATATATGTACATGTATGTATAAGAATGTGTACATGTATATATATCATTATTAATTTTGTAACTAGCGTTAAAAATTGTTATTTGCTTAACTAAACGAACTAGAGGGTTAATTCAGTTCCTGAACCGATTATGTGCCTCTGTAATCCTTTACACCACCGCCCACGGGATGGGTATGGGGTGCATAATAAAGAAAGAAATGGAAATAATAGGGGTATGAAATGTATCAACATAAAACATTAATGTTAGTGGCCATCAGGTAAAATCAGGTTATTATTTGTAAAGAATTTAAATGAGTTAAACTAAATACGAACTTAATATATTTTGCTAACGCAAAAATATATTCCCGAGGTATGGTAATTTCAAATAAATATTTGATACACTTATTTGTAAAAAAAATTTTATTTTAGATTTTCGTATTGCTTGATAATATATAATAGCGTTTAGATAATGCTGGAGCTGGACATTCTTTAGGCTCGTTGCATTTTGTGGTGGTAGTCGCCGCCATTTTAGAACCGTGTGGAGACGGACGCCTGGTGGCTTATACACAAACTCCTGCTGCATCTCGATAGTTAAGGTAACTGTTTTCTTTTATTTGTTCTTAAACATGTGTAGTATATATATAAGCTTGTGGTGGTAGGCTGGATGGTGTAAGCTTGTGGTGGTAGGCTGGTTGGTGTAAGCTTGTGGTGGTAGGCTGGATGGTGTAAGCTTGTGGTGGTAGGCTGGATGGTGTAAGCTTGTGGTGGTAGGCTGGATGGTGTAAGCTTGTGGTGGTAGGCTGGTTGGTGTAAGCTTGTGGTGGTAGGCTGGTTGGTGTAAGCTTGTGGTGGTAGGCTGGATGGTGTAAGCTTGTGGTGGTAGGCTGGATGGTGTAAGCTTGTGGTGGTAGGCTGGATGGTGTAAGCTTGTGGTGGTAGGCTGGATGGTGTAAGCTTGTGGAGGTAGGCTGGATGGTGTAAGCTTGTGGTGGTAGGCTGGTTGGTGTAAGCTTGTGGTGGTAGGCTGGATGGTGTAAGCTTGTGGTGGTAGGCTGGATGGTGTAAGCTTGTGGTGGTAGGCTGGATGGTGTAAGCTTGTGGTGGTAGGCTGGATGGTGTAAGCTTGTGGTGGTAGGCTGGATGGTGTAAGCTTGTGGAGGTAGGCTGGTTGGTGTAAGCTTGTGGTGGTAGGCTGGATGGTGTAAGCTTGTGGTGGTAGGCTGGATGGTGTAAGCTTGTGGTGGTAGGCTTGTGGTAGGCTGGTTGGTGTAAGCTTGTGGAGGTAGGCTGGATGGTGTAAGCTTGTGGAGGTAGGCTGGATGGTGTAAGCTTGTGGTGGTAGGCTGGATGGTGTAAGCTTGTGGTGGTAGGCTGGATGGTGTAAGCTTGTGGTGGTAGGCTGGATGGTGTAAGCTTGTGGTGGTAGGCATGTGTAGTATGTATATTTATGTAATATATTTGGCATATTTAATGGCATTTAGTTAATGCCACTTAGTGGCATATGTCTGCACCCTTTCTAGTTTGTTGATATGCTGCTTAAGATATGGGCACCATACAACTGCTGCATACTCCAACTTTGGTCTAACAAAAATTGTGAACAGTTTCAAAATTTCTGTTGAAGAAATCCTGTTTCCTAATTCTGCATCTGTTTTGGTATAACACCTCTTTTTTTATTAGGCCTGCAATTATGAATGGCTTTATAACCAGCTAAGTTGTAGAGTTGGGTATAGTCTTTACTTAGCCAAGTTTCTGTTAAAATGAGGGTCCGTCTAATTACCACAAGCTACACAAGCTTCACAAAGCTTCCTAGCAATACGTTAGTAATGAATAAATATGATAGGTTAGGTTGACCTAACCTAACCCAACCCAACGTAACCTAACCTAACCTAACCTAACCTCACCTAACCTAACTGACGCTTGGATCGTTGACTTGATTTGGCGTCACCAGCTCTTTATTTTCATCTAATTTCTTTATAAAAAGATACTTTTTCAGATTAAAATTGTTTTTCCATGTTGTACATTCAGCACCGAATTCAGCACAGAATATTTTTGTTAAACAGAATTTGTTATATAAATAACTGTTAATTTTACAGAATCATCTATCAACGCACATCCGCAAGTTAAGGAGGAAGACGTGACCTTTCAAATTTCTGAAGTACTGAAACATGCACCAAACAGGCCTGGTGGATCTAGGAACAAGGTAAAATAATTTAAATTTGTTTTTTTTTGTACTAATTATCCGTATATATATATATATATATATATATATATATATATATATATATATATATATATATATATATATATATATATATATATATGCAATTGACGATCACTAAACACAGATCATTTGTATGCAGAAAAACCACAAAGAAATGCAGAAAGGGGGGTGAACGTTTTGGCTTTTCAAGGCCTTTGTCAACACCAGACTGTGAACAACACCAGTCTGGTGTTGACAAAGGCCTTGAAAAGCCGAAACGTTCACCCCCCTTTCTGCATTTCTTTGTGGTTTTTCTGCATATATATATATATATATATATATATATATATATATATATATATATATATATATATATATATATATATATATATATATATATATTGTGTGTGTATATGTATTTGTGTGTAAATCACGGAAATTAACATGTGGTGAAAAATGTGACAGTGTCAGACCACGAAAGAAGAATTGAACCAGGAATTTCTGTAAGTACTTTAATATTTAAATAATACATCTTCAGGAGGAATGATTCCTTCTGAAGATGTATTATTGAAATATGAAAGTACTTAAGGAAATTTCTGTTTCAATTCTTCCTCAGTGGTCTGACACTGTCATACGTAATTACCCAAGTTTTGAAAGTGAACAAATTGTTTACAATGGTTTATAATTTAACAGTGTCAGACACAATTACATCTTGCTCATAAATACCATTATACTGTATACCTCACTTGTTGTAACATATACACACATGAAGTGTATTATGTAGCATTATCTGTAATCTGATTTTCAGAGCTGCTCATTACAAAATACTCTTTAAAAAAGTGCTTCTTAACAATAAAAGCATTTCAATATATCCATTATCATCTGTATCAAACCTTATTACAGGTAAAACCAGTAGGCATTCTACTGTATTTTATCAAACCCTTATTAGAATAATAGATCTTGTAATGATTTTGCAAAAATAGTGGCATTTACTATTTTTAAGATTATTAAAAAATTTACCAATATGGTGCATTCGGAAGACAAACCAAATTTTTCACTTTATCAAAATAGAAAATATCTCGGAAACTCCGAAACTCAGAAAAATCCAGATGACAACTAATTCTTCACCTGCTACAGCAACAGGAATGTGTGTGTGTGTGTGTGTGTTACGACTCTGGGTTCTTTAGATGGAAACCAGAGGTCAAAATTGAGCTTAGTAACGACAATATGGCAGGGCACGCATAGAGAGATGTAGCTGTTTGTAATCATCCCTGCCAGAAGTACGACTATTCGTGTAGCTCACAAAGCATTTAGACTCTTAAACTTGTTGTGGATTAAGTAACATTGTTATAAGTTTAACTACCCGTAGAATGAGGAAAGTAGCAATATGAGGCATAAGGGGAAGATGTTTTAATGTGTATAGCTGTATGATCAATTGGGCTCTTCCCGGCACCACTCACGCATGCTGCTGGGACGGTCTTCTCTCTGCTGGCGGCTGTGTTGTTCGGACGTGCTCTCCTCCTTCCTCTTACTTCCTCTGGATTCTCTATTTTCTGTGACTTAGTTGGTTAAGTACTCCATTACTCAGTTTGTATATGTCTGGCATACCTATCGTTATATGTGTAGAGTAGTATACCTGGGGTGTAGTAAGTATATTTAAGTTGTTGTACCTGTTATGCTAACTGGGGTCCCAGTGTACCACGTGGTCCCCTACCCTAGGCTGAATCGAGTGTGTTATAGTAGAGCTTTACCCTAGCTTGTTACCAGTGTAAACCTTGTATCCTGCCTACGTGGACCAAGGCTTTTAACGTAAGATTGTGTGGTAAAGTTAGTATTAAATTGTTATTGGTGAGATTGTGTATGGGGGGTGTTAAGGGGTTAATAAATAAGTAAGGTTGAACAGAGTATCCCTTATTCCTGTGTGGGAGTACAATAATCATTTCCTAGACTAACCAGGTTTAGTAGCAAGCATTTATTATTGTGGATATTTTACTTTGGGGGCCGGGCCTTTTGTTCTCCCATATCTTGATACCTCTAGTCTACTTACCCTTACCCCTTAATAGTACCAAGTTCCCCATAGCAAGCCCACTATTGTTCATAACAAGTGGTTGGCCTGTCCGGGAGGAACGTTATTATTGTAAAAAATTAGATTTTTGAGTGCCAAAACTAAAAATTCTTGTTTCCGCAGAACGGTTGTGGGCTAGCCTAGGGTCCAGCTCATCTGGCGTAGAACATTCTTTGCACTGACTGGACACCCAGCTGGATCTCTTCACGATTAAGGTTAGTGTGGCCTTGTGTTAGGGGCCGTGCAAATTTTTGTTTTTTCCAATTTTTTAATTTTTAATTTTTTCTGTGGCTAGGAGCTAAAATTTTTAGTCATGTCATCTGAAATGCAGAGACTGGCAATGAACCCTTCAGTGATAGAGATAAAGAAGCTCAACAAAGCAAATTTAATATTGTTAGGCAAGGAATTTGGCCTAGAATTAAATGACGCAGATAGAAAGTGGATTTTGATGAATGAAATTTTACGGCATTGTATAGACCAAGAACTAGTGCCAAGTGATACAATTTTATGCGAACCCAATTCAGGGGAAAGTGCAGTGAGTAGAAATATAGAATTAGAATTAACACTAGCCAAGTTAAGACTGGCAGAGCAAGAGGCCAGAGTAGCAGAACAAAATGCTAAAGTGGAAGAGCAAAGGCTCAAAAATGAGGCGGCAAGAATGGTACCACCTACTGGGGACTCGAACTCCAGACATTCCGATAAAAAACACAACTTGCCTGAATTTTCAGAGTCAGACCCTGAAAGATTTTTTAACCATTTTCAGAGACTAGCCATGTCCATGAACTGGCCAAGGGAAGAGTGGGTGAAAATCTTGCAGGGGCGGCTTAGGGGTAAAGCACAAGATATTTTTATTAATATGCCTGACGACGAGTGTTTTGTATATGATGAAGTCAGGGAAAGAATTTTGAGGGCGTACGAAATTACTCCTGAAGCTCACCGCCAAACTTATCGCAACCTTAGGCCCACTCACAACCAACCGTTCACTGAATTTGCCAATGAGCAAATTAGATTGTTTGATAAATGGATTCGCTCGGCTAAAGCCGAAACATACCAGGCACTCAGAAATGTAGTCTTAGTAGAACACTTTATAGATAGTATGCCAGAATATATTTCGCAATACCTTAGAGGAAGGGTAGAGTTAAATTCTAAAATAGGGGACTTGGCCAAGATGGCAGAAAACTACCAGTTGGCGGGCAAAAGGCCCAATAAAAATAATTTTACCCCACAGAGTAACAAAACTTATACCCACAGCCAGTCCAGACCAGCTCATTCTAAACCTTCACCTAATGCACCTTCTGTTTCAGACATAACTAACCCTGTTAAATTGTCTACCCCACGACACTAAAGAGTGAACCGAAGGGTAATTCGGTTAGTAATGTCTCTTCTCCCCGACGTTTCTGTGGTCATTGTAAAAGTTCAACCCACCATATTAGCCGTTGTTGGCAACTGTACCCGGAAAAAAGACCCAATGCTCTCGTTGTGACACAGGGCTTGAGGCCTTCTGAAGGGTTAGGGAGTAAGACTTCCAACCCACAGTGGTTGGACCTGCTTACCCCATTCTTATCGAAAGGGAGACTACTTTTGTCTGAGGGTTCTTCCTGGAGGGACGTGGTGATCTTCCGAGACACCGGTGCCATCCAGACTTTAATTTTAGAGAGTGCTTTGCAAGGTGCCAATACTCTCGACACTGGAGAGGTGGTACTGGTCGAGGGTGTCACTAGTGATACTCGAGCAGTACCCCTCCGTAAGGTTACCCTGGAATCTGATTTCCACAAGGGTATTTGTACAGTCGGAGTCACTTCGTACCTACCTTTCCCTAATGTTGATGTAATATTGGGTAATGATTTAGCCGGGGATAAGGTAGGGGACTCCAGACTGCCTGTTATGTTGCCTACCCCAAAGGTTTGCCTGGATTCACCCACCGCAGAGGATAATGTTGTGTACCCTGCGTGCGTGGTGACTAGGTCTATGGGACTTAAATGTAAGGGCAGCCCTGTGCTTGCCAAGGTGGTAAATCCCAAGGACACGAGGGACCTTCCGAGTGGTGAAAGCCCAGTGGACCTTGCGGACACATTCATGGCCCGACTCGATGACGGGGCCGAGGACATTGTGGAGAGCCTGCCACCCCCGCCTACCGAGAGTAGTGGGGAGGTGGAGGAGAACACTGTTGAGCCTCGGCCAATGACATCTGACCAAGGCCTGGACGCCTCCTTGAGTGAGTTACAGAAAGCTGACCCCAGTCTTGCAGATTGTCACGAGACAGCCGTCTCTAAGGAGGAAATTGTAGACGCAGCAACTGGGTACTACTACAATGATCGGATTTTGATGAGAAAATGGAGACCTCAGAGTGCTCCCTTGTCAAATGAGTGGGAGGTAGTCCACCAGGTTATGTTGCCGACCTGCTATAGAGAAAGAGTTTTGTCAGCTGCCCATGATGATCCTATGGGGGGACATCAAGGCATTAATATTACGTATCACAAAATCTGCAAGTACTTTTTCTGGCCCAAGCTGAAAAGCGATGTGGCAAAATTTTGTAATGCATGTATTGCATGTCAACTTGTTGGGAAACCAAACCAGACTCCACCTAAAGCTCCTCTTAAGCCTATTGTCGTGCCGGAGGAACCATTTTCTCATGTGGTAATGGACTGTGTTGGTCCATTACCTAGAACTAAGTCTGGTAATATTTATCTAATTACGATGATGTGTATCACGACTCGTTACCCAGAGGCTTTTGCTGTAAGGAACATCCGAGCAAAGACTGTTGTTGCTCGTATGTTGCAATTTTTTTCCACTTTTGGACTGCCTCGGGTTGTGCAGACTGACAATGGTACTAACTTTAAGTCTGATATTTTTGAACAATTTTGTAAGGACCATGGAATAACTCATAAGGTTTCCAGCCCATACCATCCACAGAGTCAGGGGGTCATTGAAAGGTTCCATCTAACTCTGAAGCAGATGTTGAAGACATCGTGCGAGAGTTCCCATACCTTCTGGGACGAGAACTTGCCGTATGTTTTGTTTGCTGCTAGGGAGGGGTTGCAAAGTTCACTGGGTTGCTCTCCTTTTGAGTTAGTCTTTGGCCATAAAGTTCGTGGACCCTTGCAAATGTTACAGGAGAATCTGTTAGGGAACGTAACGTTAACCGAAGGTTCGGCTTTCTTTGCGCAACACCACCAGAGACTCAAGGACTGCAAGGCTGCGGCACTAAAGTATCTTGGGAAGGCCCAAGAGAATATGAAAGAACGGAACGATGCCAAGGCTAAGTTGCGGGTATTTCAGCCCGGTGACCCTGTCCTGGTACTAAAGCCTCGACTGGGGAGCACTATGTCCCACAAGTACGAGGGCCCCTACATTGTGACAGAGAAGACTGGGGACCTCACGTACAAAGTGAGACACTCTGATAAGCGTAAACAGGTAATGCTCGTACACGTGAATCGGCTGAAGAAGTTCCAGGGCCCCAGGCCCATTGCACTAACCAATGTTTCCATTTCCAGTGAGGGAGGGGATGATTGTTCTGGGGACCCAACTAATCTCATTCTCAATAATTCTAGTTCTGTGAATGCTGTGGAGGAGGGACTGTCCCATTTGCAGATGTCCCAACGTGACGAGGTGCAGTCGTTGCTTGACGAATTCTCCAGTCTGTTCGGGGAGGTCCCGACCCAGACTGATGCCATTTACCATGATGTCGAGTTGACGGACTACACCCCCATTCGCCTTCAACCCTATCGGATGAGTCCGGAAAAGAAGGCCATCGTCCGTAAGGAGGTCGACTTCTTGCTCCAGCACGGCCTCATCAGGCCGAGCCAGGGCTCTTGGTGCTCGCCCTGCCTTTTGGTCCCCAAACCAGATGGCTCCTGGCGATTATGCACCGATTATCGGCAGCTCAACAAGGTGACCATAGTGGACGCCTATCCGTTGCCACGTCTCGAGGACTGTATCGACGAAATCGGGAACGCCACGTATGTATCCAAATTCGATCTATCGAGAGGGTACTATCAAATCCCTCTCACTGAACGTGCTAAACAACTAACGGCGTTTGTGACACCCGAGGGTGTGTTTGAGTATCAAGTGTTACCATTCGGCTTGCGTAATGCCCCTGCCACGTTCCAGAGGCTAATGAACTCTTTGCTCGCTAATGTGCCAAATTGTCGGGCGTATTTAGATGATATTGTGCTCTTTGATATTAATTGGGCTGACCACATAGCTAGGTTACGCCAGTTGTTCACAGTGTTGAAACATGCAAATCTAACCTTAAATGCTAAAAAGTGTCATTTTGGCCAAGGCACAGTGACGTACCTCGGTTATGAAGTGGGCCAAGGAAAAGTGTTACCTCGACAAGACAAAATTAGTGCTATTCTGGACTATCCAGTGCTCAGGTCTAAAAAGGACATTCAACGATTTATCGGTATGTGTGCGTACTACCGACGCTTTTGTCAGAACTTTTCCAGTGTGGCCACTCCTCTCACAGATTTGTTGCGGAAGGCCGTTAAATTTAAGTGGTCATCGGACTGTGCAGAGGCATTTAAAAACTTGAAATTGATCTTAGCTTCTGCCCCAGTGCTTGCTAGTCCAAGGTTCGACCGTCCGTTTAAAATTCAAGTTGACGCGTCTGACTCGGGTGCTGGTGCAGTGTTGTTGCAAACTGGGGATGATAAAGTGGAACACCCAGTATATTATTACTCTGTGAAATTTGACAAGGCGCAGCGCAATTATTCGGTGATAGAAAAAGAGGCGTTGGCGCTAGTGCTAACTTGCAAAAAGTTCGAAGTGTACCTCACAGGTAATATAGTAGAAGTGTACACGGACCATAACCCATTAGTTTTCATGAATCAGATGAAGCAGAAAAATAAACGCATCCTCAGGTGGGCATTGTACCTACAGGACTTTAATCTATCTATTATCCACCTACCGGGCCGGCTCAACGTGATAGCCGACGCTCTGTCCCGCTTGCCTGAGTAACATTCATCTGAGCCGCAGGAAGCCATACCAAATGTCATGCTTTAGTTATTTTTTTTTAGGTTCTCCTGTGACATTAAATATCCCGTGTCCAATTTATTTACTTCCTTTTGTTTTTTTTTGTTTTTGTGTATGTTTTTTCTTTCAGAGAATTCCCTTGTAATTTTTTTTATAGAAATTGTTGTTTGGTTGATTTTCTATTATGTCATGGATGTCCATTTTATTCTGTATACTCTTACAAAAAAATATGACTACTATTCTAGTAGTCACATTTTTTTTTTCTCTGAAGGGGGGAGGAGTGTTACGACTCTGGGTCTTTAGATGGAAACCAGAGGTCAAAATTGAGCTTATTAACGACAATATGGCAGGGCACGCATAGAGAGAGTTAGTTGTTTGTATCTTCCCTGCCAGTCGTAAGACTATTCTTGTTTCTCAAAGAGTATTTAAAGATTGAGCTTGGGATTGATTATTAAATAATAAAATAGGCACCAACTATGTTTACTAATACTGTCTAATCATTTGTAAAGTAAACCTGAGTAAATTTAGTATCGGGCACCAGTATGATTAGTTGAACAGTCTGCTGGCAGCATAGCTTTCGGAGAGGGAGACGGGAGACGCTCTTCTCGGCTGACTGGTTGTGGTGGAAGGAAGTGCCTCTCCCTCCTCTTATTTATTTTTTCTGTATCTTCGTCTGGTTAAGTTTTCTTTGCTATTTTTGTGGTTATATTGTGGCATACCTATCGTTATATGTGTAGAGTAGTATACCTGGGGTGTAGTAAGTATATTTAAGTTTTTGTACCTGTTATGCTAACTGGGGTCCCAGTGTACCACGTGGTCCCCTACCCTAGGCTGAATCTAGTGTGTTATAGTAGAGCTTTACCCTAGCTTGTTTTCAGTGTAAAACCTTGTATCCTGCCTAGGTGGACCAAGGCTTTTAACGTAAGATTGTGTGGTAAAGTTAGTATTAAATTGTTATTGGTGAGATCGTGTATGGGGGGTGTTAAGGGGTTAATAAATAAGTAAGTTTGAACAGAGTATCCCTTATTCCTGTGTGGGAGTACAATGATCATTTCCTAGACTAACCAGGGTTAGTAGCAAGCAGTTATTATTGTGGATATTTTACTTTGGGGGCCGGGCCTTTTGTTCTCCCATATTTTGATACCTCTAGTCTCCTTACCCTTACCCCTTAATAGTACCAGTCCCCCATAGCAAGCCCACTATTGTTCTTAACAATACATAAATCCCAGTGTTCTGTTTGCCTTATTACGAACATTTATTCATTGATTTTTTTTTTTAAATTCTTACTAATCATAACTCACAGATCCCTTTCATAATTCGACTTCACAATCTCAGCACCATGCATGCATCTCGCTTATATCTTGTAACTCGATCTATCGTCATTACCTGTCCTTTAAACCTTACATTTGTCAGTATTAAACGGCATCCGCCAATCTTTTGACCATATTTCAGTACCCAATTTAGATCGTTCGATCGATCAATTTAAACCTCCTTGTATCATGTGTCATCATACATGATGATATAATGATACACACTACTGGGTATGCTGATGATATAATGTTACACACTACTTGTTATGCTAACATGCAGAACACTCTTAACTCTGTATTAGTCTCATGTCAGGGCTTCGGTTTAGTCATATCTCAGCAGAGGAAACAAAGATACTAAACTGGTGTCCACCCAGGCAGGGAGGAGCTGTTCACAAGATGCAACTGTCTGATAGCTCCCAGCTTGACTATGTTAACAGATTCAAATACCTTAAAATTTGCCTTGTATTGTCCTTTGTATTCAAACTCTGTCGTCAGTATAATGAGAGGCTCCATAAGCCCTCTTAGAGATGTTGCAGGTTATCACTCAGGCTATCGTGCCAATGTCACAATTGTCAAAATGATGTACCTTGCATACATCAGATCTTTAGTGGATTATGCTGCACCTCTGCTTGCCTTGATGACTGAAAGAAAGCTTAAAGGGCTTGAAAACTTGCAGAACGAAGCCTTGAAGATAATCTTTGGATGCCCCTCGTACCATAAAGATACTTAACATGAGGAAGGAACTTAATATTCCGAGCGTTGTTTATCGTGTTACTGAAATTAACTGCCAAATTGGTATAAAAATGCTAAGGCTAGCTCATCCTATCTCTTGCACAGAAGCCCTCCAGAATGTCTTTATTGAAGGTCAACATTGTTTCATGTGGCACTGTATCAAAAGCTTTGCTAAAGTCAAGGAACACAACATCACAATCCTTACCACTATCAACTGCCTCAACTATGCTGGAATAAAAAGAGAGCAAATTTGTTAAACATGAACGGCCATGTGTAAAACCATGTGTTGCGACTTAACTCCATTGATTCTAAATCTTTGTTTCCTTTGGTATAGCCATGCCCTAATTCAGCTTAATATAGAATCCACAATATAGTGAACCTCTATCTTTTTAATCAGTCTTTTATGTGGCACTGTATCAAAAGCTTATATTATAAGTGGGAAGTCCGTATAAACAACTGGGCCTCTACCCCCCTTCAATCCGAACTATTTTCCTTGCTTCTTGCACTGAAATGTGTACAAGTCTCTAAACTGATACATTAATTGTAACTCATTATCATCCTTAATTGCTCTCAAGTCTTTAAGACATACTGTAACATGCACGTGTCTGAAGCTAGGCACAAATACAACAAAGTTATTAATGATAACAAGAGACTTCGAACTAGGTACCTCACAGGAAGATGTCCTCAGTCCTACCTTATTTAATATCTTAATAAACACGCTGTTAAACTCTGTACCGAGCAAACCCAACGTCCACATCATTATAGCTATGCTGATGATATAATGATACACACCACTGGGTATGCTGATGATATAATGATACACACCACTGGGTATGCTGATGATATAGTTATACACACAACTGGGTATGCCGATGATATAATGATACACACCACTGGGTATGCTGATGATATATTGGTACACACAACTGGGTATGCCGATGATATAATGATACACACAACTGGGTATGCTGATGATATAATGATACACACAACTGGGTATGATGATGATATACACACCACTGGGTATGCTGATGATATAATGTTACACACCACTGGGTATGCTATCATGCAGAACACTCTTAACTCTGTATTAGACTCATGTCAGAACCTAGGTTTAATTATCTCAGCAGAGAAAACAAAGATACTAAATCGGCGCCCACCCAGGCAGGGAGGAGCTTTCGCAAGATGCAACTGTCTGATGGCTCCCAGCTTGACTATGTAAACAGATTCAAATACCTTGGCCTTGAGGTGCCACTGTACGGTCCTGTTGTATTCAGACTCTGTCGTCAGTATAAAGAGAGGCTCCGAGCTCTCAAGGCTGTTGCAGGTTATCACTCAGGCTATGGTGCCAATGTCAGAACTGTCAAAATGATGTACTTTGCATACATCAGATCTTTAGTGGATTATGCTGCACCTCTGCTTGTTTTGATGCCTGAAAGAAAGCTTGGAGGGCTTGAAAAATTGCAGATCGAAGCCTTGAGGATAATCCTTGGGTGCCCTCGTACCACAAAGATACTTAATATGAGAAAGGAACTAAATATTCCGAGCGTTGTTGATCGTGTTACTGAATTAACTGTCAAATTAGTATTAAAATGCATAGGCTAACTCATCCTAGTCCTTGCACATAAGCCCTCCAGAATTTCTTTATTGAAGATCAGCATTGTTCCAAATGGATAACAAAAGCTGGAACTCAACTCAGAATGTATCAGGTTCATGATTTGTACCAAGAAAAACAACAACGGCACTTTCCTGCACCGTGGGAGGTTACACTCTCTCCAGTTTTAATCCCTCCCTTTCCTCCCAAGAAGCAAATTAGAGATCAGCCCAAGCTTCGTCTTGAGGCAAAGCTGAAC
The DNA here is from genome assembly GCA_020271785.1 of Procambarus virginalis. Classification (NCBI taxonomy): domain Eukaryota; kingdom Metazoa; phylum Arthropoda; class Malacostraca; order Decapoda; family Cambaridae; genus Procambarus; species Procambarus virginalis. The sequence continues at coordinate 15,338 of WNGS01039421.1, forward strand.
GCCTTAAGCCATATTGATGCTCTGTCCACAGAACATTCTCTCTCTCAAATCATATACACTGGTGGTTCCCTACACCGCACCACTGTGAAACTGGAAGTGCAGTTGTTCTGAAAATGGGCGATGGCCTATACTTTGAGTGGGCCATCGCCTGGGCCCCTGGGCCAAACAACTGGGCCTCTACCCTTCAGACTGAACTATTTGCCTTGCTCCTTGCACTGAAATGTGTACAAGTCTCCAAACTTGATACATTAATTGTAAGTGACTCCTTATCATCCTTAAATGCTCTCAACTCTTTAAGACATAACTGTAACATGCTCGTGTTCGAAGCTAGACACAAATACAACAAAATAGGTGAGTTGACCCTGAGCAGCCGTGGAGTGCGGACGTGTCCCTCCGTGACTGCTAGGGTAGTCAGCCGTTTGCTCGCCAGGTGGCGGGGCGTAGCTGCCCCCCCCACCCCCCAGTGTTGTTGCCTGACTGGCGGAGTGCAGACGTGGCAGGTGTTGGGCTCACCATGGGTGGTCCCCTACCAGCGATTAAGCGCGTGAACTCCGTAGGCCTGGAGTTCTCTGGACGTGCTGGGTATCCAGAGGTAGCGGTGGTGCTGTGCGATATGCTGCATGTCCCGGTGCTAGATGTCGACGGGATTGAGCTGGTGACTGCTCATCGTGTTGTCATCAAGCTGGCGACGGTGGAGGTGTACCGTGCCTTCCTCAGTCGCTACGAGGGACGCTCGTTGTCTTTGCCGGGGGGTGCCGGCTCAGTCTCCATATCAGACCGGAGTGGTGCGCTGACCTATGTCAGTGTGCATGGGGCGCCACTGGAGTTTCCCGAGGATCTTCTGCGGCGTTATTTCCAGCGGTTTGGGCCCGTCATCAGTGTGAGGGTCAACACGATATCCTCAGGGAGGTATGCCGGGAGGCGGACTAACATTCGCACCTTGGGTATGCGCCTGCGGTCGGACATTCCATCTTCGGTCCGGCTTCTGGGATGCTACATCCGGGTGTACTATGCCCGGCAGCCTAGGACCTGTTTCCGGTGTGGCTTGATGGGGCATCAGGCTGCCGGGTGCGAGGCGGATCCGGTTGCACCTGTCAACCTCTTTAGGGAAGAAGATTTCCCTCCGCTTCCCCTGGACGAGGACTTCGGGGATGCGGAGACCGACCGGCTCGATGTTGCGGCTCCCCCGGCGTCCCCTGACGTTTCCCCGGATGTCGCCGGCCCTCCTCAGGCTGTTGCGATGATATCGGTGGATCCTCCTGCTCCTGTTCCTGCTCCTGTCCCTGCTGCTCCGGTGGCCCTTTATGCTGCGCCCTCCTCATCGCCTGTTCACCTGTCTTCAGATGCTGCGCCTGGCCCGGTCTCCTCGACTCGGATCACAGCTGTGCTGGATGCTGAAGTGGCTGTGGGGTCCCCGGTTGTGTGTGGTCCGGTTCCCCCTGCGGTTGAGGCTGCTGCAGTCATGAGACGGGCGTTGGTCCGCACGGCTTGTGCTGCCCGTGATTCTGGGTCCGCCTCCGGCTCTGAGGATGTGCGCCCGGTGCCCAAACGGTCCAGGCGTTCTTCTACTGCATGGGCTGATGTGGTGGATTTCGACGACGATGGGTCTTCGGGAAATGTGGTGGTGGACGCTGACGTCCATGTCCCTGCTGATGACAAGGAGTGTGTGTATGATTCCCCTCCTGTTTCTTCTGTCAGCGGTTCCCCGCAGTGGGGGGTGGTTGATCCTCCGGATGCTGGTGAGGGGGGTGCTGGTGCAGGCCGCGACCTAGTATTGTTCCTAAAGAAGGATGTTCGGCGAGGGGGCCACTGCCGGTGTCCCGTCCGGAGGTTGCTGCAGAGCCCTGTGAGGCTGCCGAAGTTACGAGTGCGAGGCCAGTTGCCCGCGCCTGCAAGGGGACGCCCGTCCCGTTCATCTTGGCGAACGGCGTGGCGTATGATGCGAAAACCAACCCTGTGGAGATTCTCTATCATGACCGCGTGAAGCCTATTCCGTGGTGCCCCACGACTGTCTGGGTTCCGGACGCTCAGGCTTTTGTTGAAAGTGTGCCGCTTTCGATGCCCGATCCTCGGACGTCCCATCGCCACCCTATTCCGGAAGAAGTCCTGGTGTTGTGGGAGGCGTATTGTATTCTTTTTCCGGCAACGGAGTGGCCGGAAAAGTATGCGCAGTCCTGAGAGTCCGTGTGCTTGCTGTGTGTATCGGGTGTGTATTGGGCTTTGGGCGTATTGTACTCTTTTCCCGGCTGCAGTGTGGCCGGAAAAGTATGCGCAGTCCTGATAGTCTGTGTGCTTGCGGTGTATATCGGGTGTGTCTTGGCTTTTAGTCTGTTCTGTGATGTATGTTATGTGATGTATATTGTGTGCCCTTCCGGCCGATGTTTTCTAAATGTCCCTGTTCTTTTGGCTATGCCTTTTCATGATCTATGTTTCTTTAATTTGTTGTATTATGTGCCCTTCTGGCTATGATGTTCGATCTCTGTTCTTAAATTATTATGTTTATTTTTTCTTGTTCTTCTCTGCTTATTTTGTGTATTGAGGTGTGTTTTGGGTCTCGGTCCTTCAGGCCGGTGTTAGGTTTTGTTTGTTGTGTACCGATGGTTTTGCACTGTTTGATATGCGCCTGTGTTTTTTGCTCTTTTGCATTTGTTTATCCCTCTTTATACTTTGTGCTGCATGTGTTTACCCTTTGTCCTGTATTTTCAATACATTTTTGAGTTTTGTACTTTGTTATGCTGTGCTGTCGGCCCTTCTGGCTGATGGGTTTTTTCTTTTGTTCTCTGTGGTTTGTAATGTGTCTCTTTGTTTTTTATTGTATTTAATTTGCATGTTTGCATGTAAAAAAAAAAAAAAAAAAAAAAAATACAACAAAATTATTAAGGATGGTAACAGAGTCCATTTCATGTGGTCTCCATCTCATGTTGGCCTCCGAATGCATGATAGAGCTGATAAGTTAGCCAAAGAATCTGCCTTTAAAGGAGACGTATGAGTGTAACCTTGGATTGTCAATGAGCAATCTGAGAGCAGCAGTGCACTGAGAACTTCAACAAGATCTTGTAGATCTGAGGCAAAGTGAAATTGACACCAGTAATTCCATCTATCATCATACTATCATGCAAGAGGAGCCACACATCTATGGATCATCCAATAAAATCAGCAGACTTCTAGATGTTACTACTCTTCGGCTTAAACTGTGTTACAACTCTCTCTGGGATTTCTAATTATCTGCTGATGTAGACCTAACAAAATGTAAACTGGGTCAACAAGCACACACACTATGTCACTATGTGATGGAGTGCCAAAAGACTTCAATTGAATTGAATTGAATTCAGAGACAATTTTATAATAAATGTTCTGGAGGTGTTTAAATATTTCATTCAAAATGATCTGTTACCAGAAATCTTAGCCAAATATCCCCTATTTGCTAACTAAGATAAGTAAATGATAAGTAAATTGTCTCGCCAATTATATATACGAGGGAATGATTAAGGGTCGAGGGACGAAATGCGCATTGCTGCCCTCACCTGTGACGTCACAGCGTCGCCGCCGCCGGTATCAACAGAGCGGCCATTTTGTCGTCAGTGCTGTCAGCGGACAGAGGACAAACGCTTCATGCAAATATTATCGTAAGTAAACACTTATATTTTATTATATTATTAGATTCTAGTGCTGGCTATAGTGTGGAGGTGTGTATGTGGAGGCTAGGGGCATTGCTGGTGTATGTGGAGGCTAGGGCATTGCTGGTGTATGTGGAGGCTATAGGGCATTGCTGGTGTATGTGGAGGCTATAGGGCATTGCTGGTGTATGTGGAGGCTAGGGGCATTGCTGGTGTATGTGGAGGCTAGGGGCATTGCTGGTGTATGTGGAGGCTAGGGGCATTGCTGGTGTATGTGGAGGCTAGGGGCATTGCTGGTGTATGTGGAGGCTAGGGGCATTGCTGGTGTATGTGGAGGCTAGGGGCATTGCTGGTGTATGTGGAGGCTATAGGGCATTGCTGGTGTATGTGGAGGCTAGGGGCATTGCTGGTGTATGTGGAGGCTAGGGGCATTGCTGGTGTATGTGGAGGCTATAGGGCATTGCTGGTGTATGTGGAGGCTATAGGGCATTGCTGGTGTATGTGGAGGCTATAGGGCATTGCTGGTGTATGTGGAGGCTATAGGGCATTGCTGGTGTATGTGGAGGCTAGGGGCATTGCTGGTGTATGTGGAGGCTAGGGGCATTGCTGGTGTATGTGGAGGCTAGGGGCATTGCTGGTGTATGTGGAGGCTATAGGGCATTGCTGGTGTATGTGGAGGCTAGGGGCATTGCTGGTGTATGTGGAGGCTAGGGGCATTGCTGGTGTATGTGGAGGCTAGGGGCATTGCTGGTGTATGTGGAGGCTATAGGGCATTGCTGGTGTATGTGGAGGCTATAGGGCATTGCTGGTGTATGTGGAGGCTATAGGGCATTGCTGGTGTATGTGGAGGCTATAGGGCATTGCTGGTGTATGTGGAGGCTAGGGGCATTGCTGGTGTATGTGGAGGCTAGGGGCATTGCTGGTGTATGTGGAGGCTAGGGGCAGTGCTGGTGTATGTGGAGGCTAGGGCATTGCTGGTGTATGTGGAGGCTATAGGGCATTGCTGGTGTATGTGGAGGCTAGGGGCATTGGTGGTGTATGTGGAGGCTAGGGGCATTGCTGGTGTATGTGGAGGCTAGGGGCATTGCTGGTGTATGTGGAGGCTAGGGGCATTGCTGGTGTATGTGGAGGCTAGGGGCATTGCTGGTGTATGTGGAGGCTATAGGGCATTGCTGGTGTATGTGGAGGCTATAGGGCATTGCTGGTGTATGTGGAGGCTAGGGGCATTGCTGGTGTATGTGGAGGCTAGGGGCATTGCTGGTGTATGTGGAGGCTATAGGGCATTGCTGGTGTATGTGGAGGCTAGGGGCATTGCTGGTGTATGTGGAGGCTAGGGGCAGTGCTGGTGTATGTGGAGGCTAGGGGCATTGCTGGTGTATGTGGAGGCTAGGGGCATTGCTGGTGTATGTGGAGGCTATAGGGCATTGCTGGTGTATGTGGAGGCTAGGGGCATTGCTGGTGTATGTGGAGGCTATAGGGCATTGCTGGTGTATGTGGAGGCTAGGGGCATTGCTGGTGTATGTGGAGGCTAGGGGCATTGCTGGTGTATGTGGAGGCTAGGGGCATTGCTGGTGTATGTGGAGGCTAGGGGCATTGCTGGTGTATGTGGAGGCTAGGGGCATTGCTGGTGTATGTGGAGGCTAGGGGCATTGCTGGTGTATGTGGAGGCTAGGGGCATTGCTGGTGTATGTGGAGGCTAGGGGCATTGCTGGTGTATGTGGAGGCTAGGGGCAGTGCTGGTGTATGTGGAGGCTAGGGCATTGCTGGTGTATGTGGAGGCTATAGGGCATTGCTGGTGTATGTGGAGGCTAGGGGCATTGCTGGTGTATGTGGAGGCTATAGGGCATTGCTGGTGTATGTGGAGGCTAGGGGCATTGCTGGTGTATGTGGAGGCTAGGGGCATTGCTGGTGTATGTGGAGGCTAGGGGCATTGCTGGTGTATGTGGAGGCTAGGGGCATTGCTGGTGTATGTGGAGGCTAGGGGCATTGCTGGTGTATGTGGAGGCTAGGGGCATTGCTGGTGTATGTGGAGGCTATAGGGCATTGCTGGTGTATGTGGAGGCTAGGGGCATTGCTGGTGTATGTGGAGGCTATAGGGCATTGCTGGTGTATGTGGAGGCTAGGGCATTGCTGGTGTATGTGGAGGCTAGGGGCATTGCTGGTGTATGTGGAGGCTAGGGGCATTGCTGGTGTATGTGGAGGCTAGGGGCATTGCTGGTGTATGTGGAGGCTAGGGGCATTGCTGGTGTATGTGGAGGCTAGGGGCATTGCTGGTGTATGTGGAGGCTAGGGGCATTGCTGGTGTATGTGGAGGCTAGGGGCATTGCTGGTGTATGTGGAGGCTAGGGGCATTGCTGGTGTATGTGGAGGCTAGGGGCATTGCTGGTGTATGTGGAGGCTAGGGGCATTGCTGGTGTATGTGGAGGCTAGGGGCATTGCTGGTGTATGTGGAGGCTAGGGGCATTGCTGGTGTATGTGGAGGCTAGGGGCATTGCTGGTGTATGTGGAGGCTAGGGGCATTGCTGGTGTATGTGGAGGCTAGGGGCATTGCTGGTGTATGTGGAGGCTAGGGGCATTGCTGGTGTATGTGGAGGCTAGGGGCATTGCTGGTGTATGTGGAGGCTAGGGGCATTGCTGGTGTATGTGGAGGCTAGGGGCATTGCTGGTGTATGTGGAGGCTAGGGGCATTGCTGGTGTATGTGGAGGCTAGGGGCATTGCTGGTGTATGTGGAGGCTAGGGGCATTGCTGGTGTATGTGGAGGCTAGGGGCATTGCTGGTGTATGTGGAGGCTAGGGGCATTGCTGGTGTATGTGGAGGCTAGGGGCATTGCTGGTGTATGTGGAGGCTAGGGGCATTGCTGGTGTATGTGGAGGCTAGGGGCATTGCTGGTGTATGTGGAGGCTAGGGGCATTGCTGGTGTATGTGGAGGCTAGGGGCATTGCTGGTGTATGTGGAGGCTAGGGGCATTGCTGGTGTATGTGGAGGCTAGGGGCATGCTGGTGTATGTGGAGGCTAGGGGCATTGCTGGTGTATGTGGAGGCTAGGGGCATTGCTGGTGTATGTGGAGGCTAGGGGCATTGCTGGTGTATGTGGAGGCTAGGGGCATTGCTGGTGTATGTGGAGGCTAGGGGCATTGCTGGTGTATGTGGAGGCTAGGGGCATTGCTGGTGTATGTGGAGGCTAGGGGCATTGCTGGTGTATGTGGAGGCTAGGGGCATTGCTGGTGTATGTGGAGGCTAGGGGCATTGCTGGTGTATGTGGAGGCTAGGGGCATTGCTGGTGTATGTGGAGGCTAGGGGCATTGCTGGTGTATGTGGAGGCTAGGGGCATTGCTGGTGTATGTGGAGGCTAGGGGCATTGCTGGTGTATGTGGAGGCTAGGGGCATTGCTGGTGTATGTGGAGGCTAGGGGCATTGCTGGTGTATGTGGAGGCTAGGGGCATTGCTGGTGTATGTGGAGGCTAGGGGCATTGCTGGTGTATGTGGAGGCTAGGGGCATTGCTGGTGTATGTGGAGGCTAGGGGCATTGCTGGTGTATGTGGAGGCTAGGGGCATTGCTGGTGTATGTGGAGGCTAGGGGCATTGCTGGTGTATGTGGAGGCTAGGGGCATTGCTGGTGTATGTGGAGGCTAGGGGCATTGCTGGTGTATGTGGAGGTAGGGGCAGTGCTGGTGTATGTGGAGGTGAGGAGGGCAGTGCAGGTGTATGGAACTGAGGACTCAGGCCCCAGGGCCTGGGCACGGGGGCCTGAGCACAGCTGAGGGTTAGCCAACATGAGAGGGTTGTGTTGATTGCCTGAAATTATTTAAATTGTTCTAGTTCTAGGCTAGGCTAGGCTCATCTGTAATAATTGAATTAAGCCTAGGCAAGCCTAGAACCTAGTTCAGTAATTTAAAAAATGTTGTAACTTGAAAAATGCCATTCAATACATTAAACAATTGAAATATTTTCAGGCAATCAACACAACCCTCTCATGTTGGCTAACCCTTTGTCATGTTGGTCAATAATTTAATGATTTTTTTTATGGAGTATTCTTTGCTATGTTGATAGTGCTTGTTGTGTGTCTGCAGGTGCATTCAGTGTGTGTATGATGCCTGGTGTTAAAAAATTATTTCTTACTCGTTCATGCTCTCATTTAGACTTTTGGCCTCGACGAGGTTCAGTCTTATGACTGGTGTGTGGCACGTTTCTGTTGAAATGTAGTCTTTTCGAGACTACATTTCAAATATTACCTACCATACACAGTCTAATATATCTGTGTGAAATAGATTAAATCCATTTATTTGATATTCAGCTAATAGTTCTCTATTTTCTACATTCGTCCATGTTTTGGTAAGTGCAATATTATGTATTGTTTTATATCAGATGAGAGATTCCAGATCGTTCCAGATTTCCGAAGTACTGAAACGCACACCATACAGGCTTGGTGGATCTAGGTGCAAGGTAAAATTATTTACATTTACTTGTTTTTATATATATATAGGCCCCTGCATAATTTAAATTAAGGGGGGGAATTCTGGGAGGCGAAAACAATTACGCAGCGCTCCGTGGAGAGCTGCGCGCCCGTGGGGGGGGGGTGGGGCGCACATTTTAAGCAAACGCACAAGGAGTTTCCCTCTCCCTCCTACACAGCTACGGTACGCTCCACACGAAACCACCCGCCCTCCTACCCTTGACTGTGGAACATCTTGCTCTTCGAGCCTTCCTCGCGTTCTCC
>WNGS01039422.1:0-10732 GCA_020271785.1 Procambarus virginalis
CTCACTAGGACAAGTGCAAACACCAGCAAATTTGAATACATTTACTGGACGAAGTTCATATACAATACACGCATACATATAATAATAATGATTTCTATACACTATACTATTATAATCAGGTTGCACTCCAACACCATCAGAACTCTATCCTCAGCTTGCTAAGTGGTATTCTATCTCTTGGTATTACCACCTAATATTACCAACCTCCTCAAGTAGATTAAGTTTTACAGTATAATGGTACACTTTCAACAAGGGAGTATATACATATAAATATATCTCTAAACACGTACAAGAAAATTCAGCAGGAAGATGCAATAACACAGATATATATATATATATATATCAGTATAAATGTTCAGTGACACACAACGAATCAATCGATCACTCTATCCGTCCTAGAATATCTGTAGGTAATCCTGCCTACGACCGTGACTCTAAACTTCAATATACACTTCGTGGCACATAAATGGCAAACGATCACTCACCTCTCATTGCGTCGTTCACGCTAATGACAAACACTCTCACCTCCATACAAGTGATCATTTAGAACTATTTCACTACCCTGACAACTTCAGGTTCTTCCAGGCTTAACCACCAGGATCCTTTGCAGCTCCTCCAGGCTGCTACCATGAAGATTCCTTGAACAATTATGGTGCTTCCCTACTCCTCTTAGGGTCCTCCACAGCTCTCCTGGCTGCTGTACCATAAAGTTTCCTCAAATAACTGTGGTGCTCCACCACCTCTGCAGAAGCACGTGACTCTCCTCACTGCTTCTCCTCACAGATCGAGGTCCTCTCCTCCACTGCCTTGGAGTCTCATCAACTACTCCCTCTGTGCTGGCTTTGAAGTCCTCAGCAACTTCTTCCCCAAAGACAAACCTGCAACCCATTTGCACTCCAATAAAATGTTTCCCTTTTTAACACATAAACAAAATTAATCACACAATATCTTTGCCTCCAACCTCTATCTGTCTTCTACAAATAGTGAGAGTGGACTCCCCCGTCGGGGCGGGTCCATGCGCCACCTTGCCTGGCGGGCCTCACTCACTCTGGGAGGGGCCTCTGCCGTCAGGAGCCGGGATCCCTCAGTTGCCTGCCAGCGCTCAGAGGAGACGGATGTCGCTCCGTGTTCCTCTCACTTCACTCTCTTATTTTAGGCTCTCTGCCTTACCAAAACATGTTTAACTTGTAAATAAACATTGCTACTGTTTCTGGGCACACGACCAACTACAAGCAAACACTATGAACTGGCATAAATCGGGGTTACCACAGATTATCTGGTCGAGGGCGCCCCTCCCTCTGACAGCGTCTGACCAGGGCACTTTTCACAGCACACAAAACTGTCACTGGGCGGCTTAAATACTCTCTCCTCGCCGTCCAGGACTTGAGACTACACGTCCTCAGCTCGACTCCACAGCTGGAACGTCTGCACCTTCTCTTCTCTTGGAGATAATATCACTAGGGGTCTCCTGCTGACTGGAGCACAACGAAGCACGTCCTCCCCCTACGATGTCTGGCCTCAAGTGAGGTCATCGTCCTCCACAAGCGAGCCTCACGCCTTCAGCAACTTGTCCACATCTTCTAACCAGTCATTTATCTGTTTCCTCGTTCATTGCCCATAATCTCAAATTCTTATATAAATCGACCAAACTATCTTACCTATGTATTATCGCCTCTATGATTCCTGGACCTTCCAGTTAGGTCAGGCTTGGTGAATAACTCTCAAGAGGGAGACTCGTTTTCCTGCAGGCTGAGATCATAACACTCCCCTCCCCTTATTTTTGAGAGTTATTCTAGTGGCTAGGCTCGAGATAACGCATCAGCCACTACATTGTCTCGCCCTCTTATGTGCGTTATCACCAGGTCATACTCTTGGAGCAATAAAAACCATCTGGTTAACCTCTGGTTCGCATGCTTCATTTTCTTCAGAAAAACTAGGGGTTATGGTCAGTATACACCGTCACTGGGTGTCCTCCCCCACTCACATACACTTCAAAATGTTTCAATGCCATCACCAGGGCCAAAGTCTCTTTCTCGACCGTACTGTACGACCTCTGGTGCTTAACAAACTTCTTCGAAAAGAAGGACACGGGGCGGTAAATTCCATCATCCTGCTGCGTCAGTACAGCTCCAGCCCCTATATCACTGGCATCAACAAATAACGTAAACGGCGCCCCAAAATCTGGCGACACTAGTACAGGCGCCTCGGTCAACAGTCTTTTGGTCTTCTCAAACGCTTCTTGCGCAGTTCCATTCCACTTCCACTTCTTGCTCTTTGATAGCAAACTCGTCATAGGAGAGGCTATGGTGGAGAAATTTTCACAGAACTTCCGGTAATATCCAATCATACCGAGGTATCTCAACAAATCTTTCTTGCTCCTGGGCACCGGGAAGTTGTCGATGTCCTCCACCTTTGTTCTTACCGGAGCAACCTCGCCTTGCCCGACTATATATCCAAGGTACTCCAGGCGGGCTTTTCCGAACTCGCTTTTTGCTAAGTTAATCGTCATGTTGGCCTTTTCCAGTCGATCAAACAAATCTACCAGTCGATCCACGTGATCCTTCCAGGAATCAGCGAACACGACGATATCATCGATGTACACTGCACACCCGGTCGCACCTTGTAATATCCGATTCATTACTCGCTGGAAACAGCTGCCACTATTCTTTATTCCGAACGGCACCACTTTATATTGATACAAGCCGTCGGGTGTCACGAACGCCGAGATCCTCTTAGCCTCCTCGGACAGGGGAATCTGGTAGTATCCCTTTAGCAGGTCTATTTTCGAGACATACCGTGCGCTCCCAATCCGATCTATGCAATCGTCAATGCGTGGTATCGGGAACGACTCAGCGACCGTGACTGCATTCACTTTCCTGTAATCAGTGCAGAACCTGTACGTGCCATCACTCTTCTTCACGAGGAGGCACGGCGAACTCCAGTCACTGTCGCTAACCTCTGCCAAGTCGTTATCTAGCAGATACTTTACTTCTGCTCTCATTGCCGCTGCTTTCTCTGGGTTAATTCTGTAAGGGTGCTGCTTGATGGGGTCAGCACTCCCTACATTCTCCTCGTGCACCATTCCGCAGTGTCTTCTGGGCACGTCTGTGAATAACGACTTATTCCTCTGGAGGATCTCCGCTAGTTCCTGGCGTTTGTCATCCTCTAAATGACCCAAGCGTTCACCTATCTTGGCCAGGCTTTCCGCATTCGATATCTTCGCGCCATCGGCCCTCTCTAACTTATAGTTCTCCTCTTCTGTTTTGCTGTCTCCCACACAAAGCACAGTCGTCTGCAACGGGGTTTCCATCTGTTCGTCACCACTTAGAGGCTTATCTCTGTCGTAGTACCTCTTTATCATATTCACGTGGCAAACCTGTGACTTCCTCGGACGATCTGGCATGTGGATTACATAATTCACATCCCCTAATGCCTTCTGGATGGTATACGGTCCACAAAATCTCGACTCGTATATACTTCCTTTCACCGGCAGGAGGACTAACACCTGATCTCCTTCTTGAAATCTCCTGCCCTTCGCCTTCCTGTCGTGATATCTTACCATCTCTGCCTGGGACGTTCTCAAATTTTCCCTGGCCAAATCTCTGGCCCTAGAGAGTCGCTCTCTAAAAGTTTTCACATATCGTCCCACGTCCACTTTAGGCCTATCCACGGTGAGCTGCTCCTTCAGCGCGCCCACCGGGCTCCTCACGGAGTGTCCGTACACCAGCTGGAATGGGGTGAATCCAAGTGATTCTACTACCGCATCCCTGATGGCGAACAACACGGATGGTAATGCCTCGTCCCAACTACTCCCTTCCTCAGCGCAGTATATCCTCAACAAGCTCTTTAGCGTCCCATGGAAACGCTCCAATGCTCCCTGCGACTGAGGGTGATACGGTGACGAGCGCACTTGCTCTACCCTCCATCCTTTTACAGTTTCCCTAAACAACTTCGACTGGAAGACACTCCCCTGGTCCGTCTGGATAACCTTGGGCATTCCTACCCACGCAATGTAGTTCTGTAGTCTATCCAGAACGGCTCTCGACGTCACTCTTCTCAGGGGGATCGCTTCGGGAAAACGGGTGGCTGTACACATTATGGTTAGTAAATACTCGTGGCCCTTTCTGGTCCTTGGCAATGGGCCTACACAGTCTATCAAGACTCTCAAAAGGCTCGCCAAACGCCGGTATGGGCTTTAAAGGTGCCTTTGGTATAGCCGGAGCCGGCTTACCTGCACGTTGGCACGCCAAACATGTCCTACAATACTTCCTTACATCCTTCCACACGTTCGGCCAGTAGAAGTGCTCCTGCACCTTATTTAAGGTCTTCTTCACCCCTAAGTGCCCTGCCATATCCACGGAGTGGGCTAGTTCTAGCACTGCTGCCCTAAACTCCTTCGGCACTAACACTTGGTGCTTCTCCAACCATACCTTATCTGCACCGGCCTTGTCCGGCCGCCACTTCCTCATCAGTACGTCATCGTCCAAGTAGTAATACACGGGGGACTCCGGACATGAGTTTCCCCCTTTTGCCTCCCTGATTAGATCTATAAATTCCTCTTTCTGAGCTCTAATCAGGTCCGCTCGGTTCACGCTGAACCTTTCAGGTAGGGTCATCTTTACTTCCTGTCCCCTCGAATCCTCATTCTTCTGAGCTGGATCTTCGTCGAACAGCCCAGACATGTCCATGTTGGCCTCCTCCCTTGGAGTTGACACTGCCATATCACCTTCAGTGTCGACCTCGGCGGCTACCTCCGACCCTGTCACTACACAGGCCGGGTATACAATGACTTGACTGTCCTCTGCCTCATCTTCAAGGATGCTGGCTAGATCTACCTTGTCCGGTGTTCCACTTGTACCGCGGTCCTTCTGGTTCACCTCCGGCACAGCTTTTACTATCAGCTCTGGCAACACCTTGGATCCACACAAGTCGTTCCCCAGGATCACTTGGACTCCTGGAACAGGTATGTTGGGGCACACTCCCAACATCACCTCCGCCGACAAATAATCTGACTTCAACTGGACAGCACACACGGGCATGTCACTCTTAGACAACAACCCATGAACCTTTATCCTCCTACTGCCAGCTAACAGTCGATCATTTCCTATCAGGCCTCTCAGAATCAAGCTCTGATTGGCTCCAGTATCCCTGAGGATACCCACCTCCACCTCGGGTTGACCTTCTATGCCGACCCAACCTTTACTAATGAACGGCCTATACCTCTCGTTCACTAAGTTCATCTTCTGTGGTTTGTCTTGGAACACATTATTATATCTACTTCGGGGGTCACACATGGCCAGGGTCACAACTCTCTTGCCCTGCCGACAATCTCGCATCATGTGACCCGATCTGTTGCACTTGTAGCATCTCATTTGGGAGAAATCTCTCCTATACGCCCCCGAGTGGCTCTGACTCTGCCCACTCATACTGGAGTTCCTCGGGCCAGACGTACTACTCGTGCTCTGTGGAGCTTCATTGGACTCTTGCCTCCTCTGCAGATTTTTATTTTCCTGTTTACCTCCAGCAGGCAGACTCGGCAACCTTCCCTCCTGGGGCTTAAAATTAGCTGGTCTGCTTGTCTGCCCACCAAAACTTCTTCCTCCCCAGACTCCACTGGATCTGCCATTGCTGCGTCTCACCTCGCTTCTCACTCTGTTCTCCCTCAAGCTCTTATATGCTTCCGTAATCATATCCGCCCTATCTGCGGCATCTCTCACCTCCTTTATCCCTGCTTCCTGGATCTTGAACTTTGTCTCGGGATGCATCATCTCCAAGAACTTCTCCATGACCATCAATTGCTTCAGGTCAGCGTAAGATCCAACTCCAGCAGCCTCAATCCACTTCTGGAATCGTCTCTCCAGATCCCTTGCTGTCTCAGCAAACGTACACGCTCCAACTTTGATCATCTCTCTGAAACGCTTCCTATAAGCTTCTGGGGTTAACTGGAACGAGCGCAATATGCTGCTCTTTACTGTGGCATAATCCTGGCACTCTTCTAGTGACAGTTGGGTGTAAGCCTCTCTGGCTGCACCGGTCAATCTTAACTGGACCAGCTGGGCCCATTCCTCCTGTGGCCACTCCTTGATGCTGGCCACCTTCTCAAAGTGCTCGAAAAAGCTCTCTGCCTCTTCTGGAACAAACAAAGAAATGTCCTTCTCCCTAACCCTAACATCTGGTGAGTGTGATACCTGGGTGGTGCTCTCTGGCAACCCATGTTCGATCCTTTGCTCAGCCAAGGTTCTATTCGCTTCTATTTGCATTTGTTTTGTTCTCTCCTTTTCTTTTTCCACCTCTAGTTCCAACTCTAGTTCCCTTACTCTGGTTTTCTCTTTTTCTTTCTCCTGTTCCAACTCCAGTTCCCTTTTTCTGGTTTTCTCGGCCTCATTTTTCATCTGGAGTTCTAATTTCATCTTTTCCAGCTGGAACTGTCTCTCCTTGTCCTCTCGTTGTTGCTGCATCTGGAGCTCTAACTGGAATCTCTCCAAGCTCCTATTCCGGCTACTCCTGCTACTGTGGCTACTCTTGCTGCTCCTACTCGATCCCTGGGATCTCACTTCATCCTGCCCATTATCTTCCTTTCCACTTTCAGCTCCTTTCTGGGCTTTTTGCTCTGCCGCTTCGCTTTTGGCTCTTAACTGCCTAAGGATCTCATCCTTCATCCCAGCCACTTTAGATGCTTTCAACCTAATGCCACACTTTTCTGCTATTTGTTTTAATTAATCCCTCGTGCAACCTTCCAAGTCCTCAGGCTTGCCTGATTCCGTAAATGCTTGCACCTTATCCATCTTGTCCTGTGAGTCTTCCCAAGAGAGAGAATATACACCTGCGGTCACACAGTGTATCTATTTCAACAAGGGGTGTACAAATCCACTCTTGGACAGGGTGTGGGTATGTCAGTTCACTCTCCCGGACACAGGCCCCCAATTTGTTGCGGTCATAGTGGATTTGGTGGTGTTACCGCTGACGGACCACCCAACCCACAACTCGATAGAGTGCTTATATTCCACTAGGAGATCACACCAGGCACTTCAGGCTCTAGGAGAGGGGCTCAACGTCACACGTTTAGGGGATGCAGCTCCAGCACTCAGCCTCGTCGTCACGTGCACACACCCACTCAAGCCGCTGTGACTCCCCACTCTCTCCTTATGGGATATGACCTCCTCAATCCCCTTTGTCTTACTAGACTTCCGTCTTACCCTGTCCACAGTAGTGGTTCCTGTTTCTTGCTCCCTCTCTCTCCTTCTTTACTATTTCCTGGGAAGCCTCACTAGGACAAGTGCAAACACCAGCAAATTTGAATACATTTACTGGACGAAGTTCATATACAATACACGCATACATATAATAATAATGAATTCTATACTCCATACTATTATAATCAGGTTGCACTCCAACACCATCAGAACTCTATCCTCAGCTTGCTAAGTGGTATTCTATCTCTTGGTATTACCACCTAATATTACCAACCTCCTCAAGTAGATTAAGTCTTACAGTGTAATGGTACACTTTCAACAAGGGAGTATATACATATAAATATATCTCTAAACACGTACAAGAAAATTCAGCAGGAAGATGCAATAACACACACACATATATATATATATATATATATATATATATATATATATATATATATATATATATATATATATATATATATATATATATATATATATATATATATATATATATATATATATATATATATATATATATATATATATATATATATATATATATATATATATATATATATATATATATATATATATATATATATATATATATATATATATATATATATATATCAGTATAAATGTTCAGTGACACACAACGAATCAATCGATCACTCTATCCGTCCTAGAATATCTGTAGGTAATCCTGCCTACGACCGTGACTCTAAACTTCAATATACACTTCGTGGCACATAAATGGCAAACGATCACTCACCTCTCATTGCGTCGTTCACGCTAATGACAAACACTCTCACCTCCATACAAGTGATCATTTAGAACTATTTCACTACCCTGACAACTTCAGGTTCTTCCAGGCTTAACCACCAGGATCCTTTGCAGCTCCTCCAGGCTGCTACCATGAAGATTCCTTGAACAATTATGGTGCTTCCCTACTCCTCCTAGGGTCCTCCACAGCTCTCTTGGCTGCTGCACCATAAAGTTTCCTCAAATAACTGTGGCACTTCACCACCTCTGCAGAAGCACGTGGCACTCCTCCTCACTGCTTCTCCTCACAGATCGAGGTCCTCTCCTCCACTGCCTTGGAGTCTCATCAACTACTCCCTCTGTGCTGGCTTTGAAGTCCTCAGCAACTTCTTCCCCAAAGACAAACCTGCAACCCATTTGCACTCCAATAAAATGTTTCCCTTTTTAACACAAACAAAATTAATCACACAATATCTTTGCCTCCAACCTCTATCTGTCTTCTACAACTTCTTCCCCAAAGACAAACCTGCAACCCATTTGCACTCCAATAAAATGTTTCCCTTTTTAACACAAACAAAATTAATCATACAATATCTTTGCCTCCAACCTCTATCTGTCTTCTACAAATAGTGAGAGTGGACTCCCCCGTCGGGGGGTCCATGCGCCACCTCGCCTGGCGAGCCTCACTCACTCTGGGAGGGGCCTCTGCCGTCAGGAGCCGGGCTCCCTCAGTTGCCTGCCAGCGCTCAGAGGAGACGGATGTCGCTCCGTGTTCCTCTCACTTCACTCTCTAATTTTAGGCTCTCTGCCTTACCAAAACATGTTTAACTTGTAAATAAACATTGCTACTGTCGCTGGGCACACGACCAACTACAAGCAAACACTATGAACTGGCTTAAATCGGGCTTACCACAGATTATCTGGTCGAGGGCGCCCCTCTCTCTGACAACATCTGACCAGGGCACTTCCCACAGCCCACAAAACTGTCACTGGGCGGCTTAATACTCTCTCCTCGCCGTCCAGGACTTGAGACTACACGTCCTCAGCTCGACTCCACAGCTGGAACGTCTGCACCTTCTCTTCTCTTGGAGATAATATCACTAGGGGTCTCCTGCTGACTGGAGCACAACGAAGCGCGTCCTCCCCTACGATATCTGGCCTCAAGTGAGGTCATCGTCCTCCACAAGCGAGCCTCACGCCTCCAGCAACTTGTCCACATCTTCTAACCAGTCATTTATCTGTTCCCTCGTTCATTGCCCATAATCTCAAATTCTTATTTAAATCGACCAAACTATCTTACCTATGTATTATTGCCTCTATGATTCCTGGACCTTCCAGTTAAGTCAGGCTTGCTGAATAACACTCAAGAGGGAGACTCGTTTTTCTTGCAGGCTGAGATCATAACATTATGCACCGTTAATCGCCTGGAAAGAGATGTTGTTGTGTAGCCTATATACTGAGTTCTTTGAGGCTTACAGTCCCCAAGTGGGCATTTGCCTATATACTGACTAATATATACTACCAAATAAATATATGCTAATATATGCTACCAAAATATACTAATATTAAAATGCACGACCCAGCAGCAAGGAATCAAGCCTTCATGATAAAATATCGCAAAGATCTGATTCGTAATCAGATACACAAGGCAGAAAATGAAATCAAAGACAACAAAACGCAACTACTTCATGCTACAAACCAATGGAGAAACAGCAACATCGACGAAAATCTCCGTGCTCGCATCGAGCAACACCTCGACATCCTCACAGATCGACATCACCTCAGCACCGAAACCAGGATAATCAAGAAACTAACGTTATATGGAGGACCTATGGCAATTCCACGACCAAGAGACGGCTTCCTGAACATTGCAGGAATCAACCTCACTGAGGACCAAGTCACTCTTCTAAATCTGGGTATAAACTGTCACGTTATGTCCAGACCAAGTGAGATCGCCCGGAAAGTGGAGTTGGAGATCCTATTGGACCACATATTCGACACAAAGAAGGTCACCACCAAAGACACCTTACAAGCAGAACTTATTGCGGAAGGAGGAAAGAATTGAGGCAACTACAGAAGCACCATACTGTCCCCCGAGCTCAAAGCGGCAGCTACGAGTCTTCGTGAAAACAAGGAGATAGTCGTCAGGAGAGGTGACAAGTTGCCAATATACGTCATTCTTAAAAAAGACGAATATCTGGCGAAAATGAACCTCATACTCTCTGACCAAACTAAATTCCAAAGGGTAACGAAGGACACTTCAGCAGAATTGAAAGCAAAGTTCCTCAAATTGATCGAAACTGTGAACGCCAAGAAAACTGGACTCCACCTGCCAAGATTATTGGGGAATACAAACCTGGATACTCGTATGGAAATGTCAAGACACATAAGCCTGGAACCCACTTCGGTCAATCATCAGCCAGATACCCACACCCACGTACAGACTGGCGAAGCGACTCAACGGCTTGCTGACTCCTTATGTCCCTTGCGCCTTCAGCCTGAAGTCTCCAAAGGATTTGTTGACTTACTGCAGGGAACACGGGCCACAGGGATAAGAGCCTCGTTGGACGTAGAATCACTGTTTACCAACGTACCTGTGGATGAAACAATCGGGATGATAGCGGACAGAGTGTATCGTGATCCGGCCTGTACTCCTTTTGACACACGAGAAAACATTGTAAGGAAACTACTCCAAGCTTGTACTAAAGAGGCACCCTTCTTGAGCCAGGATGGGCAATGTATAAGCAAGTAGATGGGGTCTCCATGGGTTTCCCCCTAGGTGTCCTGTTTGC
>WNGS01039427.1:0-14373 GCA_020271785.1 Procambarus virginalis
GAGAAGTTTATGTCAGTGCTCCATCCTGAGTTGCAAATAAGGATGAGAGAAGCAGGTATTAAGGACCTACGCTGCAGCGGCCGAGCCGACATTCTGAGGAGGCACTACATCTCAGGAGGGAGGGCCGCCCAGACACTCGCCTTACCCCGGTCGGGAGGGAACTTTAGGAGTTCAGGAGGAGCGAGAACGGGTGGGACTCTCCCAAGAGTAGTGTGCCCGATGAAGTACCCAGTTCAAGAGCTCAAGGACGCGGGGAAGAAGCCCCAAGCTGTGAGCAGTGGACCTAGCTTGGGAGCGAGCGCTGCTGCCCGGGAACCGACGACGGGGAGTCCTAGGAGGACCCAGGGAACCTGTACCGTTTGTGCTACCAGGGTGGCTGGTAGAGAGTCGCCCAGAAGAGGCGGTCGGTGTTGCAACTGTGGGGGACGAGGACACTTTACAAGGGAGTGCGGTCGCCCAATCACGGTGGGAACGTGGCTTTCGCGAGGATAGGGAGCGAAGAAGCCAACGATAACTCAAGTGTTATGCCAGTGATAAGGGAGAAGAGGATTCCCCCTTTGTGTGTGAGGGGACAGTGAAGATAAGAGGAGCTGATCCTGTGCCAGCAAGGATGCTGAGGGACACTGGATCCGACTTCACCCTTGTTAGTGAATCCCTCTTCCCGAGGACTACAGAAGTTCCAGTACAGGGGAGGCCCTGATAAGGACGTTGGGGGGACAAGTGAGGAAGCCCCTTCATAAGGTGACTCTTAATTCGGACTATGGTTGTCAGACTCTCGTAGTAGGGGTCTGTGCTTTACTGCCCAGGATGGAAGCTCAGGTGACCCTAGGGAATGACTCCTGTGGGGGGTGTGTTCTCCCGAATTGATTAAAGGTGAGGAGTGTATAGAGCCCTATCGACATAGCAGCAGGACGGGTGCCAGCAGTGGCGAAACGGAAATTGCGAGAGTGGCATTTCCGGTATGCGTGGTGACGTAGGGACGAGACATGAGGGAAGATGATGTGAGCGGATCCAGTCACGCCGAAGAGAACATGCCGGGTGACCTGGGGCTCGACCATTTGTTCCGAGTGGAGGCCAGAGGACAAGCGACAGGTGAGGAAGGTCGGATAAGAGTGTCCAAGTTACTCTCACCAGTCCTCTGGGTATTGACTGCACCCGTCTAGGTGAGCTGCAAAAGGAAGAGTTTCCCGAGTTGGTACGGGAGGCGGAAGGAGGTCTCGCCGGACCCAAGTCACCGACTCACTTCTTCGTGGAGAAGGGAGTGCTAATGAGGCAGTGGAGACCAGTTAGGGAAGAAGTGGGTGATGATATGCTGAGAGTAAGGCATCAGGTGGTGGTGCCAGTGGGTACAGAAACGCGGTACTGAAGCTGGCACACTCAGTGGATCCCGCGGGTCACTTGGGAGTAACCAAGACTTTAAGCAGGCTTCGGGAACATTTTTATTGGCCGGGCATGGACGCAAATGTAAGAAGAATTTGCAAGACGTGTTTCCCGTGCCAGAGGGAGGGGAAGAATGTCCCTGCCATCCCGAAAGCACCTTTGGTTCCATTTCCTGCGTTCGGCCAGGCGTTTGAACGCCTAATAATCGACGTTGTGGGACCACTACCTAGGACCAGAAAGAGAAATAATTACTTATTGACCATCATGTGTGCTTCGATGAGATTTCCAGAGGCGATCCCAGTGCGGAAGTTGACATCGAGATGCGTCATGGGACACCTTCAGCGTTTCTTTGCTTGGGTAGGTGTGCCCAAGGAGATCCAGTCCGACTGTGGAAGTGTTTTCCAGTCGAGGTGGTTTAGGCAGGCTATTGCAAGCTGGGGAATAGCCCAACTACGATCGTCTCCTTATCGTGATAAGGAGACGATCGCAGGGAGACCTTTCAATCGCAGGGAGCGATTGAGAGGTTCCATTCCACTCTGAAGACCATCTTAAGAGTGTATTGTGCAGAACAGGGAGCGGAATGGGATGAGGCTGTCTGTCCAGCCCTGTTTGCGATCCGAGATGCTATAGTTGAGTCTCTGGGATTCTCTCCATTCCAGCTAGTGTTTGGGCACGAAGTAAGGAGACCGTTATTGATGCTGAAGGAGCAGTTGACGGTGGAGAAAACATTAGTGACAGTGGAAGAGTATGTGCGGAAATTCCACGAACGATTGAAAACGGAGAAGGAGCTGGCAGCTGATCACCTGAGGATAGCTCAAGAGAAGATGTCGATCTGGTACGACAAGAAGGCTGTCCCAAGGGAGTTCGAGGCAGGAGCCAGAGTGATGATGTTGCTACCTGGGAGAGGTAGAGTGACGGAATCACGCTTTGGTTGTCCATACTCGGTTGTTCGGCGTGTGGGTCCTGTAAGTTATGAGATCAGCAAGCCGAATCGCCCTAACAAGACACAGGTATGTCATATCAATCGTTTGAAGCCATACTTCCCAGAGGAGCAAGAGAGTGTGGGAATGAAGGGAGCAACACAGTCGCAAGAAGGGAAATTGGCTCTGTGTATGGAGATGAGCCAAGTGTTGCCAGCAGAGGAAAGAAAGTGGGCCCGTGCCGATGGTACACGCCTGTCAAATACAGAGAGTTTGGTACATCTAGAAGAGAGGCTGCGTCATCTGGATAAAGGGAAAAGGAGAGATCTAGTGACCCTGATACGAAGGAACATGTCGCTCTTCACGGATGTACCCCGACGGCACAAGAGTGTGGTGCATGAGGTGGACGTGCACGGAGGAAAGCCAATGAAGCAGAGCGCTTATCGGGTGAGTCCTGAGAAGACGAAGATCATGCGACAGGAGGTGGAATATTTGCTAGCGAATGATCTCGCTGAGCCCAGCAATGGTGAGTGGAGCTCGCCCTTTGTGCTGGTCAAGAAGAGTGACGGGTCATATCGTTTTTGCACCGACTATCGTAAAGTGAATTCCATAACCGTGTCGGATTCTCACCCGATGCCTTAGATATGTGATTGCGGTGACAAGTGGGAAACGCAAGGTTGTCACCAAAGTCGACCTGCTGAAAGGGTGCTATCAAATCCCTTTGTCTCCGAGTGTGAGAAAGATCTCAGCGTTTGCTACTCCAGACGGATTGTACCAGTATAAAGTGCTTCCGTTTGGTATGAAGAACAGCGGAAGTTGTTTCCAGAGAATGATGAACGAAGTGCTAAGAGGGCTGGAAGGCTGCGCTGTGTATATAGATGACATAGTGGTGTACGCTGATAGCTGGAAACTACACATGAATCGACTGACGGAGTTATTCCAATGGTTGGAAGAAGCGAACCTGACAGTTAATCTGGCCAAAAGCGAATTCGGAAAGGCCCGATTACAATACTTAGGTTTCGTCGTGGGTCAAGGGAAAGTGACTCCAGTAGACCAGAAAGTGAAGGCAATCAAAGAATATCCGAATCCCAGGACGAGAAAAGAATTGTTATAATATCTAGGGATGATCGGATACTATATAGGATTTTGCAAGAACTTCTCGACAGTGGCATACCCTCTGACTGAATTGCTATCTAAGAGCGTTAGATGGAAGTGGGGGAAAGCATGCCAGGAGTCCTTTAAGAAGACTAAAAAGTTATTAACTGAAGCGCCAGTGCTGATTTCGCCCGACTTCGAGTCGGACTTTATCTTGTACGTCGACGCTAGCGACGTGGGGATTGGAGCCATGATAGTTCAAGAGAAGGACGGAGTTCACCGTCCAGTAGCGTTCTACTCGAAGAAATTGGAAAAGTACCACAGGGCTTATAGTACAGTGGAAAATGAAGCCTTAGCCCTGATCCTGTCACTGAGCATTTTGACGTCAATGTGAGTGGAGGTACTAGACCGGTGCAAGTGTTCACCGATCATAACCCCTTGACGTTCGTGCACAGGATGAAGAACACGAACCAAAGGCTGACAAGATGGCCCTACTGTTACAAGAGTATTGGCTAGAAATCAGGCACATTAAGGAAGGGAGAATGTGGTAGCAGATGCCCTCTCCCGGATTCACTAACCGATATGACTCTTATTTTAAGGGGAGGGGTATGTTACGGTGCCCTCTCCTATCTCTTTCGTTTGCCTGCTTTAAGTATCATATCAACTCTCCCTACTGTTTCTCTGAGGTACAGGGAAGTCCGTTGGTATGTGTGGCGACCAGATCGGCCGCCAGTTAAGGGAGAAAGTTACATTATAAGTTGTAAGTAAGGGGAAATTGGCGCTCTGATATAAAATGAAAGAGTATCCCCTACTGCAGATATGACGTTTTGGAAGGGACGCTAGCCGTGTGCGGATTGGGTAGCTTGGGTCACGGGCGACCAATCAGAGCCCGCCGTGACGTCACTGAGTGCCCCGGGCGACGCCAACGTCAGAGTTGACCTGACTGTGGAGGCGAGAGGACGCACCTCGATCAGCTCTCAAGGATTTGAGGCACTACAAGCCTTATTCAGTGGATTAAGCTAGCCATCGCAGCACATCTTATATATTGGAGACCCCCGCGCTTCTGGGAAGCAAAAAGGAACCAAGTTCATTGAGCAAAGGAGTGCCAAACTTGGAAATAGTCGGCGACGACGCTGGGCGGTGACGCTGGACGTTGAGGGCCTGGAAGGTGTGGCAGGAGGGCCTAGCTGTGACCGGGTCACATCCACTGAGGGTGTTGGAGGAAGACACCGTTCCTAGGACAGGAGCAACGCCTTTTGGAAGGGACGAGTGTGTGAACATAGTAATTAGCTCAGTGCCCATAGGTGAACCAGGATTGGATAGCTGAATCTCAGGGATTGGAATGGCGACGACGCGAAGGCTTCACGATACCTGAGGACCTGTGGAACGTTCCTGGGTCGTCAAGGATCGACTCAGGAAGCGTAGGAACCTCACACCATCGAGGGACAGGCGTCGTGAGCCAGGAATGTAAAGGTAGATCATTTTCCCTCCCTTTACCACTTGTGTGAGTAGGCTAGATAGGCCACAATATTTACTTGTGAATGTGGCAATATGACATTAATACTTTAGTAGTAGAATAGGCTGCAGGGCACCTTATGTCCAGGACTGTCAGAGAGGATAGTGTGTGTGGACGGCAGGACAGTGAAGAAGAGGTGCCGACGTGGTGAAGAGTCCCTTCTGTGAGAGTGTGTGACTCCTGTCTATCTGCCCAGTTGAAGGAGTGTTGGAGGTCATGGAAGAAGAGTTGCTGACGATCTCCAGATTTATTATTCTTATTTTCATATTCATACATTGCTTGTGATTGTATGTGTGGTCATGTAATTGGTGTCAGTAAATTCACACATTTTATTATTGTGTTTAAGTGTGCCTCCATTATAATATTTCTCTATGAGCATACACGAAGGTTATCATAGTACCACCTAGGGAACACCACGTTCTCTATGAAAGTTCTTATTGCCTGGAGAGTGGTAAAACAGCACAGACTTATATAAAAGAGTTCCCTTAGCCATCCGTTCAGTATCAGTGCTGAATGGTAGCAACTAGTAATGTAGTGGCTGGAGAGAAGTAAAGCCACACAGACCTTCATGGGAGAGTACCCTGTGCTGACAATTCAGTAGCAGATCTATGGGAGTAGCAACACTCTGGCAACGAACAGTATAGAGTATACTCACTGAGCTGCATTGCTGGGGTGCAGATATAATAACCCAGCTGGCGACCTTGTTAAGAAGAAGATAGAGAAGACAGGCGGGAAACGAGTTCCTGCAACCTTTTTGTCTGGCAGGCAAGGCTCAGGGAGTTATTGATATAAGGTAAGCCTGAGTCTTCCTTCACTCCTCCGCGGGTCTAGGCCGGAACTGTTAACAGGAGTTTCCCCGTGTTTGACTGAAGGATTTCGAGGGTGAATCAGTGGCACCCCCTTTTTGTGGTGGAAGCAAAGACCTGCGAAGGTGGGCATTGTTGGTCCTCTCCTGTGGGACCAAGGAGACTCCGGTGAATCCCGGGAGTCGGACGGGCTGAGTATTCGGCCTTTTGAGACCCTAGCAGCCGAGTGTTAGCGGAGCCCCGGCCCACCCCCTGTGACAAATATATATATATATATATATATATATATATATATAATATATATATATATATATATATATATATATATATATATATATATATTTTAACAATATATAGGGGTACCACCTCTGGTGCAAGTGTAGGGACCCATAGCCTCGGAGAAGAAAATAAAGAGTACTCAGAGAAGACCTTGTGGATCCTCACTGAACACTTTGATATTTTCTTCTCCTACCACCCCTATTCTTTTGGTATGTGTGTATATTTATCTAATTTTATTTGAAAATGTCATTACACAAAAAAGTTACAATATTGATTACATGCAGGGTACAAGGCTGCTTGTCACAAGTTGAATAGCTCCTCAAGCTCCTCAGATGGCGGGCAGGAACCATGGATGCAGTGAGCATTTCCTCTCTGGATTGCCACACTAAGGCGCTGAAAAAGAAAACTGGCAGCCCTAGGGTCTCTAGTTGTTTCGATTAGCTTAGACCCCAACTCCTTCAAAAAGCTAGCAGCACTTTTACCCCAGGCACCAAGTGTCTCTGAGGCAATGGGGACAAAATTGTAGTGGTGCTCAAGGTCTCTGTATTTACGTGACTTGGCCGCTTCCCGGTGATTGGCAGCTCCTCCTGCTTGAGTAGCACTGAAGTCAACATAGGTATTGGCTAGAGTTGAAACGCAAGTGTAGTCCCACACCAACTGTCTACCATTCTTCCAAGGGTTCACCGTGATTCCGTCTGGGCGACCAACAGGCTCATCAGAGTTGCGGGACATTAGGTAACGGGGCTCTCTCTCTGCTGGACAACCGGCTGTGGTAAGGCTTCTCTTAATAATGTCATTGACCTCGCCGTGTCTTGCATGCCATCCTCCTGTCCTTTGGCAGAGAAGGCCATGCCGTCCGTAACTGTCGGCCTCTGCCTCGCCGCAAATACACCTGTATTCGGTGTGGATTGGGGCAGCGAGACGGAGAGCCACGGCAATTCGGAGGGCCTGCGGTGTGAGACGGGTGCCGGTTGCTGACATTGGGGTTGCTAATAGGAAATCGCCTGCATGGGGAGCTGCTACAGCTCTAAGTCGGGCAGTGTCATGTGGTGTTGTCGCAGCTTCTAGCAAAGTCGCAGCTTCTTGGTCGGCAATGGGGCGATCCCAGCTGGATTGCTTATGGGCTTCAGAAGGCGGTGGTTGGGGTGCTGGTCCTGCGAGAGAGACCCATTTGGTTGTGCAGTCTGTGAAGCTGGGATCATGTACCCCTGCCTGTTGAACTAGGTGCTCAGGTAGGATTTCCTTCACCAAGTTGTCAGACCCCACTGAAGAGGACAGGAACGCTGGTACAGCAATTTGTGTTGCTGTGCGCACGCCAAGGCCCCCGAGTCTGACAGGAAGGGAGGCCTGTTTCCACTGTGAGTCGCTGAGGGAAATATTGAGGGCTTTTTCTAGTGTTGATTTCAGCAAGCTGTCGTACTCTTCTAATTTAATATTGTTGAAAGATGGCGAACATCTTAGAAAATAGGTCAGCCTGGGGAGGGACAAGCATCTGGTGATGAGGTAAAGTGCATCATGGGCATCGATGTCTTCAATCCTCTCGTTCATCCTCTTCAGGTCAGTGATCTTCTTACCAAGGACCTCGTCGATGGCATTCCTTCCAAGAGGAGCACCTAGGAGTGTGCTGTCCTCAGGGTTGGTTGTATGAATGTCAGGCAAAACAACCTTTATTTGCTCTATTATGTGCTGGTTGGTGGAGGTTATTTCGCACTTGGAAGGGTTCAGGGTGAGGCCTAGGCTTGCTCCTTGCTCCTGAATTATTCTTATGTCGTCCAAGAGTGAGTCTGGGGAGCCGGCTAGAGTACCATCATCCAAAAACCAAATGTTGAGCTCACTGGACAGGTTATCGGTGACTTCCTTGATGACTAGGCAGAAAAGAAAAGGAGCAAGGGGGTCACCCTGTTGGACACCTTCTTGTGATTCGATTTCATGTTCCCCAAAAAGCAGAGTTAGATTCTTGCTGTAGCATGAGTTTACAAACGGGTAGAGGGAAGGAAAAAGGCGATGAACCGCATTGAGTACTGCATCCCTTCTAACCAGATTGAAAGCATTTTTGAAGTCCAGCTTTATCAGGGCTTTTTCATCCGTAATGTTGGCAATGTAAGCTCTAGCTGCATGAGCCGCTGCCTCACACCCTTGGGGAATGCCAAACCCAAGCTGTTTTGGCTTCAGCATGTCGGCTGCTGCCTGACTAACTGCTCTAGCAGCAGCCTTAGCGACGAGACGCCGGAGTGAATTGCCCACAGCTATCGGTCTGATTCCTCCATCTTTTTTCCTCAGGGCACAGAGGGTAGCGCCAAAAAAGAGAGGCCGTATGGTCTCTGGTATGTTGCCAGCTAGACATGTGTTGGCGAATCTAGTTAGTTCCACCAGGAGGCCCTGTGCAATGTCTCCAAGTGCAGGGTTGAGCATTTGTTTGATGTGGTTGGGTCTTAGTCCTGTGAACCCACCTGCTGATCCTGGTGGGAAGGATAAAGCTGCTTTATGCACCATGGATTCGAGCACACACAGGGGTTCTGCTCTGGTGACACCGACTAGGGGAACACTGTCGTCACGAGGAGCTCTGGGTGGGTGTTTTTCCCTCAGGGCTTGTGCTGTATCGGCATCCCTGGTGGCAACTGTGTCTTCACTGGTGATGACTCTGATTGCCCCTATTGTGTTGCCTTCTTCTATTTTCTTGCTGACTGTTGCTCTCATTTTGGATGCCTCGGTTCTGCTGTTGATACCTTTCCTGCGGTGGGTGTTTTTGGCACGGGTGGGGAGTGGTGCCTGGTTGTCCTCTCTAGGAAAACTATTTATAGCCATAATGACTGAGGAAGCTAGTGATTTGTCTCTCCTTGCAGGGACAGCTAGACATATGTTTCCAAACAGGAGAAGGTTGCGCCATGCTTGGATAGTTCCGGGGGAGTCATTGACCTTTTTCAAGAGGCTGGATAGTTTGGCTGCTGCCTGGGGCCGGGCAGCTTTGGGGATGTGCTGCAAGGTTCCAACCGATGTTGCTTTGATGGCTTCTAGTAGATTCTCAGTCGGAATGAAGCTGTTGGAGGTGTTTTCCCTGACTGCTGGAGTGGGGCCTTGATTGATACCCTCTTTGGGAGGGCGCCACATACCCGGACAATCGGTTCCGTTGTGAGCATGCTTGCGAACATCCCCGTTACGCTTGAGTTTCCACACCTTGTCACACACTTGGCATGTGCCATACCTGTCGTCGCTTGATGGCTCCTCTTGGCTGAGAGAAGCCTGGCTGTCAGTCGTGACCTGCGACATCGGCGGGCGCTGGGCGGGCGCTGGGCGGGCGCTGGGTGGGCGCTGGGTGGGCGCTGGGCGGGCGCTGGGTGGGCGCTGGGCGGGCGCTGGGTGGGCGCTGGGCGGGCGCTGGGTGGGCGCTGGGCGGGCGCTGGGTGGGCGCTGGGCGGGCGCTGGGTGGGCGCTGGGTGGGCGCTGGGCGGGCGCTGGGTGGGCGCTGGGCGGGCGCTGGGTGGGCGCTGTATATATATATATATATATATATATATATATATATATATATATATATATATATATATATATATATATATATATATATATAAAGAAATCCGGACTCCACCTGCCAAAGATTATTGGGGAATACAAACCTGGATATGCGTATGGAAATGTCAAGACACATAAGCCTGGAAACCCACTTCGGCCAATCATCAGCCAGATACCCACACCCACGTACAGACTGGCGAAACGACTCAACGGCTTACTGACTCCTTATGTCCCTTGCGCCTTCAGCTTGAAGTCCCCGAAAGAATTTGTTGACTTACTGCGGGGAATACGGGCCACAGGGATAAGAGCCTCGTTGGACGTAGAATCACTGTTTACCAACGTACCTGTGGATGAAACAATCGGGATGGTAGTGAACCGAGTGTATCGTGATCCGGCCTGTACTCCTCTTGACATACCAGAAAATATCCTGAGGAAACTACTCCAAGCTTGTACTAAAAAGGCACCCTTCTTGAGCCCGGATGGGCACATGTATAAGCAAGTAGATGGGGTCGCCATGGATTCTCCCCTACGTGTCCTGTTTGCGAACTTCTACATGGGTACTATCGAAAAAAAAGTCTTAGTCGACTTGAACATGAAACCGGCCATATACTGCAGGTATGTTGACGACATTTTTACACAGGTACATGATGTCAGACATCTGCAGGAGCTGAAAGAGGCGTTTGAGCAGAATTCTGTGTTACGTTTCACTTACGAGATGGAGAAGGATGGGAAGCTACCCTTTCTAGATGTAACAATCATGGAAAGGAGCGGAGGTTTCCACACTGCAGTCTACACTAAGGAAACAAACATAGGAATGTGCCTAAATGCCAACAGTGACTGCCCAGACAGGTACAAGAGGAGTGTAGTTAACGCTTATGTCGACCGTGCTCTCAGCCACAGCTCAGAATGGAAGCAAGTCGACGAAGAACTCTGTAGGGTAAGGCTTCCTAGTCAACAACAGCTTCTCCAATGGTTTCATTGAAGACTTCATAAGAAGGAAAGTGAAACGCCATGCAACCTCTGAAGAGACAACTAATACAACACCTATACCCCCTATTAGACTATTTTATAGGAACTTATCCACAGCTCATAAAACGGAGGAAAGGGTCCTGAAAGATATTGTTAATAGAAATGTTATCCCTACAGACAAAAATCAGAAGATACAACTAACGATTTACTATAAAAACAAAAAAACGGCCAGCCTACTCATGAGAAACTCTCCAGACACGGAGCGGAACGCTCTAAAAGAGACCAACGTCGTCTATGCCTTCAAATGCCCTCTTGGGGACTGTAAGCCCCAAAAAAAACAGTATATAGGCAAGACAACAACATCTCTTTCCAGGCGTTTAACGATGCATAAGCAACAGGGCTCCATTAAGGAACATATACTCTCTTCCCACAACCAAACCATCACCAGAGAAATCTTAACAAACAACACAGAAATCATTGATAGATACAGCGACAGCAGGCGGCTTGACATCTGCGAGGCACTACACATCTAGAAGTCAACACCAGCAATCAACAGCCAATTAACGCACAACTATATTCTACCCACTTCAAGACTCCACTCCAATATAGAAACATCAAGAAATATGGGCCAATAGGCCTTCTGCAGTTCTATTTGTCCCAACCTCTATACCCTCTATTTGTACCCAACTTCTTACCCCATTATTCTGTGTTGTGTTGAAAGTCTGGTTTTCACCCCACTATTGTATTACATCACCTCACCCAAATGCAGGTATAAGAGCCAATGTTGTTTCAGGCATCAGTTGTGTGTTGATAAACTAAAGTCTTTGAAATGTAATAAGTTTTACGAAACGCGCTCAAGTGTCGCATCAGACTAGAAATAAAAATGAATTTTGGAGAATTGATTTTTCATTTACCATCACCAGTAAAAAGAAATATAAGGAAAATAGAGAAAATTCGTGTTAGAATTATTAATCTTACTTTTTCGGTCATATTTAATAATATATATATTATATATATATATATATATATATAGGAGCCACGTCTGGCTCCTTCTTCCAGCCAGACGTGGTACTCCCTTCCATATTATATATATTTATATACAGTACAACCTCGATTGAACGTACCCCGATTCAACGAATCTCTGGCTAGTTTGCACACTTTTCAGGCCGGATTTACTCACCCGGTTCAACGAACAATGGTTCGCTGAAGCAGGGGATGTTTGGGTTTGCTTACGATGTCGAGACAGAGTTCACAGACTGGTGGAAAACTTTCCCATTCTATCACAGATTACAATTAATAATTCCTTCATAAGACAAGTTGGATCACGCAAGTGGACCACACAAGTGAACTATATGAACAAACACCAGCAAGAATGGTCCACACAAGTTGTGATGCATATTAACCAAATACCAGCCAGAATGGTCCACACAAGTGAACGACTGAGTTTCAATGATTTTCGTTCACAGATTTGTGGCACACGTATCTTTGTAAATTAATTTAAAGGCTGAAGCGTGAATAGCTAGCTAATGTGTTGAAATCTTCTTATATACATTTTCTGTAATGAAACAAGATGAGTGAGGGTGGACAGATAAGGAAATACTGTACAGTAAACCTCACTTTACAGTGAGGTTTCACTCACTTTTGTCTGTGTCGTCATAGTTCAGTGACCCATGACTTTGAACATTTCAGATTAATAAATAATTTATAAAACTGGTGTTTTAATAACTCTTTATTATCCTAATTAAACTAAACTAAATAAAAAAAAATATACTGTAAATATGATATCTGCTATTTGAGAAATTATTCATGTTATTGGTGGCACAACTCCAGCGCGAGTGGACGGGTCTAATCTGCGTGCACACAACACCATGCGTGTTTTGTTCAATTTTGTCGCCACAGTTCAGTGATCTACGGCTTCAAAATAATAAAATAATTAAATCAGTTCTAAAATAAGTATTTTGTATAGCTCTTAGTATCGTAATAATGTTGCTAAACTAAATATATAACCCAAAATTATATAATTTGATGTAAATTGAATATTTGAGAGAAATTTATGTTACTGGATCTGGCTTAAACACCAGCCTACTGTAGGGTGTACGTATAGACCTAGTTTGCGTTCGTACAGTATGCACCTAGTGCCCTTAGCTTTGTCTGCGATTGACGTATAGTATTTAACCACCGGTGGAAGAATAATCGTAGAATATACCATTTTTTTACTACAGCTGAATTGTTATACAACAAAATGTCTCGGGGGCTTACTAATAGTGCCTTATTAATGCCAAAAATGAAGCAATATTTTGCAAGAACTTGTAGCAGAAAATCAACCAGAACGAGCACAGCAGTACCCAGCACAAGAACAGCCGTACCAAGCACAAGCACAGCTGTACCCAGCACTGGTACAACAGCAGCCAGCACCAGCTCAGAAGCAGCTGAAGCCACAGCAGCAGCGAGCACCAGCAAAGCTGATGCAAACATCTAAAAACATTGTGTGTGGCATGAACAGTTAGTACCAGTAATTACCTAAGTGTAATTACCTAAGTGTAGTTACAGGATGAGAGCTACGCTCGTGGTGTCCCGTCTTCCCAGCACTCTTTGTCATATAACGCTTTGAAACTACTGACGGTCTTGGCCTCCACCGTCAGTGGAGTGTTAAAATTTTAACCAGTGTTAAAATTAAAGTGTGTACATAGTGTTAAAATTAAAGATTCAGTAATTTTAGTGTAGAATAGTTTTCATAAACTGTATTGTAGTACTCAACATACAGCAGAACTACTTAATCAACACAGTGTTAACTGTATAATACACTACAGTACATAATTACTGTACATCATTCACAACTCCATGAGACTTCAAGATGGACATAACTCCAACAATAAGGTAAATAATAAATGTAACAGTATTTTTTAGTAGGGTAATAATGTATAGGTACAGTATATAATATGATAATGCATTTTTATTGCGTACAAGAAAAAAAAAGACACTGATGCAAACGCCTCCTGAAGGTCACCTATTGCAACGCATCTAACGCTCCAACGCACTGGGGTTGGCCCCATATAGTACGTTGAATCGAGGTTGTACTGTCAGGGGTCATCTGTAATACTGTCATTGCTAAATAATAGCAGTTACATATTATTTTGACAGTTTTAGGTGATGTTGTGGTCACAAGCTGAACAGCAATGCTGTTAGCTCATGCTGCGTGGCCAGCCTTGGTTGCTCCCACAGTACTGTGGCTCTCACACTAGAGAATATTGCCCACAATTTTTTTTAAACATGGCATCTGTTTACAAGAGCCCTGAGGAAGCTAATGTGAACCTCGTGTAGCCACAGGCCATTTGAATCGTGCTTGGCACCATATGGCGTATATATACGCCATGCACCACCACGGGACATGTTACTCATGGTGTATATATACGCCATGCTTAGTTTAAGGGCTAAGCGGGCGGCTCTGGTAAATTGAGGCTGGTCGATCCATGCCACAGGAACTATGCGCTCGGTCGACCCGAACGCGTATCAACAAATATCATTAGTCAACGACACAATCGTAAGTCGAGTTGCATTTTCTGACCAATGTATATCATAACTCGAAAATATCATATTATATTATATACAGGGGAACCTCAATTTAAGAGTTTAATCCGTTCCTGGAGACAGCTCGTAATCCGATAACTTATAAACCGAAGCTAATTTCCCCATTAGAAATAATGGGAAATGAATTAATCCATTCCTGACTACACAAAAACCTCATTTCAAAAAAAATTTTATACCTAATTCATCTAAATCTACACTACCAAAGTATGTTCAAGTTATTACTTACCTTGCTGATGACTGCTGTTGGCATATGGAAGATGGTGAGGGGGGGACGAGGAGAAGTGTTACTTTTTGGAAGGGGAAGTCTCCT